>JAXGGA010005908.1:0-74101 GCA_038373865.1 Uloborus plumipes | reverse complement strand
AAAACTGGATTTGTATAAGGAACAAACATACAAAGAAACATACAAATATACATCCATTTTTATATATATACATGTCAAATTTTATTTTTATTTTAAAAAGATTTAATTTAACTCGACAAAATCCCAAATTGTAGTAAAAAAAAAAAAAAAAAACAGAAATACATGTAATCAGTGCCGGACACAAGGGGGCATTAGGGACACTCCCAAATGCCACCTAATATTTTTCCCATTGTCTATAATCCTATTTATATACCTTAAGATCGTGCAATAGGGCAAATAAACGTACAATAAAGGCCAAAACGTACAAGTTGGCAGATATGCATCTTCCTTATAAAGCATGCAGCAAAAATAGACAATTATAGTTATTTTCTCAACAACAGCTTGAACTTTAAGTGTGTTACAAATATAAATGCAAAATTTCATTTGTGCAATACAAATTATTATTATTTTTAACAGAAATTTACATCCAACTTTTGAACTTATTTAAAAAATTCGTCAGTAACAGCTTTCTGACTTCAAAAAATCAAAAACTATCCAAATTTACTCGTCATCATTCAAATGTCAATTTGAAATATGTGATTTTTGTAAATATTTCAATGTTTTTTTTTTTTTTTTTTTTTTTTTTTTTTTTTTTTTTTGACACATATGAGATTTTTTTTAAATTGTGGATTTTAAACAGACAGTCTTTTTTTTTTTTTTTAATTTTACAGTAACGAGCATTTTTAACCCATTAAGCGCTAAGTCTCCCATTTCGGGAACCTTTGATTAGGATTTTTTTCTTTCATAAGTAATTGAGATAATTATTTTGAAAATATCTTTAATAGAACAACAAAAAGGTCTAAATTAATTGGTATTTTTTTCAAAAAGTTTGTAATGTAAATTCTATTTTTAAAAAATTAGCTTATTTTAGCAAAAAATCGTGTTTTTACTTCTAAAGGGAAAAAAATCCTTGAAAATAATTAAATCGAGTGCAGAAGTTTTAAAACATTAAATATAAGTCATAACAAACAGGGGTCATGAAAATTAATTTAAACGGGTTTTATAGCTGTTTATTTACACAGGTCTCAAAATGGGAGACTTGGCGTTTTCTAATTAGCAGAAAGTGTCAAGACTAGCAGAAGTGACTCCTCCCCCAGGGCTCGAAAATTATATTGCCCGACATGCCCGGGGCATGTAAAATTTCTGATCGGGCAGGAATCTTCAACCCTTGCATGCCCAGCTGGCCATGTAATTTTACGATCAAATATTTCTTTCCTAAACTTTATTATTTCGTATTTTCGAAAAAAATTACCATATGTGTTAAGATTAAAATAATTCTTAATTCAGATACAAAATTGCAAATTTAATATTTTGTCTGTTTAACATGTGATTGCCCAAGTAGGAGATAATGATAATTTGTAGCATATCATTTTAGCTGACAGAATAGAATTTGAGTTAGCTTGTATGTGATTTGCTGTTTTTCTCCAGATTAGAATTTATCTTTCACAATGACATTAATACGGATATTTGGCTTCTGAGGAGATGAAAGTAAAAGCTAATTGACAGGTACATTGTTTTTAGCCCAGCTTCCCTCTAACCATTTTAAGGCTGCACTTTGCGCTTTCCTGTACTTTATGAGCTCCCCTGAGATACGGTTTCGAGAAGCCATATTTAGTGGAATTCTGTATGTCACCAGCCCTGATCAGATAACTGAGAAGGAAAACCCAATGACAATTACCTAGATCACATACACTGAAGTGACAAAAGTCATGGGATACCTCTTAATATCGTGTCGGCCCTCCTTTTGCCCGGCGAAGTGCAACAACTCGACGTGGCATGGACTCAACAAGTCGTTGGAAGTCTTCTGCAGGAATATTGAGCCATGCTGTCTCGATAGACGTCCATAATTGTGAAAGCGTTGATGGGGCAGGATTTTGGGCACGAACAGACCTCTCGATGGTGTCCCATAAATGCTCAATGGGATTCATGTCGGGCGATCTAGGTGGCCAAATCATTCGTTGGAATTGTCCAGAATTTTCTTCAAACCAATTGCGAACAGTTGTGGCCCGGTGACATGGCGCATTGTCATCCATAAAAATCCCATCGTTGTTTGGGTACATGAAGTCCATGAATGGCTGCAAGTGATCTCCAAGTAGCTGCACATAAGCATTTCCAGTCAATGTTCGGTCCAGTCGCACTAGAGGACCAAGTCCATGCCATGAAAAAACAGCCCACACCATTACGGAGCCACCACCAGCTTGAACAGTGCCTTGCTGACAGTTTGGGTCCATGGCTTCGTGGGGTCTGCGCCACACTCGAACCCTACCATCGGCTCTTACCAGCTGAAATCGTGACTCATCGGACCAGGCCACGGTTTTCCATTCATCTAGGGACCAACCGATATGCTCACGTGCCCACGAGAGTCGCTGCAAGCGATGTCGTTCTGTCAGTAAAGGCACTCGAGTCGGTCTTCTGCTGGAATAGCCCAAGAAATCCAAATTTCTCCGCACAGTTCTAGCAGACACGTCCATTGTACGTCCCACATTGATTTCTACGGTGATTTGACGCAGTGTTGCTTGTCTGTTAGAATTTACGACTCTTTGCAGACGTCGCCGGTCTCGATCTTTAACCCTACACTGCATGATTTTTTATTTTTCGTAGAAAAAATTATATGTGTTTGTCAATGTAATAAGAAAACATGGAAAAATATTTAAAAAAATTTAACTCTAAATTTTCACCCCTTTCTAATTAAAAATAGTTTTGTTGCCAAATGGCTACACCATGCATTAACAGATAAAAATGATTGTAAATGATAGTCTTGAAATTAGTTCTTTTTTGTAAAAAAATAGAAGAATTGAACATTTGGTGCACTGTACTCTTGTAATCCTTTACATTTTGACATTTTACATTTTTTTTTATATGTACTTGTACTTTCCGATGATCAATTCTGTCAAATCTGATGTCTTTTGGAGGCTCTCTCGCGCAAGCTTTATTTCTTTTCTCTCTCTTTTTTTTTTGGTTTGTAACTAGTTCCTCTGTAGCTAATGGTCTCTTTTTTATACGCTTTTATTAATTTCACATGTGGGTTTGTTTGTATGTATGTATGTATGTATGTAACTCTGAATAAAAGATAAAATTTACGTTCTTTGCAAATATAAAAGTAATATATTTAATATTATTTTTAATACTAAAGGCTAAACTGTATTGCATATTGATGTATTATAAGTACATGTAAACTTAAGTGCGGATATTCAGTAGTTTTGAAAATCAGAGGGAAACCCGTGATGATCACAGCGCATTCCAATGTAAAAGCGTATTTTTTAGTTTTTTTTTCAAAACTATATTTTAAAATTATTAATGACTTTACTTGTCCGTGTAAGCACAACGTTTGTGCTAACTGAAATCTAAAATGAACACGTTTAAAGGCTTTTCCCTATTGATTTTTTGTTTGTTCACTCTGTTGAACATAAAACTAAGCATTGATAATTGCGAGGTCTTATAAACGGTAGAACAGCCGAAAGTACCACTTTTGGGTCCGCATGATTATATTATACCTTCCAAAAAGAGAAAGAAGCTAGCGCGAAACATAAACAAAGCACATACTTCATGAACTATAGAGATGAATCGAAGTGTTCTCTGGATGCTTACTGCATAATGTTGCCAAATGGCTACAGACGTGTATTATGTCCTAGATTTTTTCCAAATAATTATTTTGATGTAAAACGCATCTTAAACGAAAGATAAATGTTTATTTTATTCATGTTATTTTTTTAAAAGACGAAGAAAAATATTTCATTGTAAAAAATAATTTCAAAACATGGTAGTTTGAGTGATTTTAAAAGCTATCCATATGGATTCATTTAAGAGCATGTAACAGACCAGTGCTGCCATGTATGGGGGATAAATGGTGATAATTGCTTTAAATATACCCAATACTTGCTTTTTATGCATTGAGTTGCCTTTTGACTACATTCTACTATTCATAAGGAGGACAAATTGTCCATGTAGCCAATTGGCAACACCATGCAGTGTAGGGTTAAGTGCAGGCGGTCGACCACTGCGCTGTCCATGGTGAGATGTTATGCCTGAAATTTCATACTCTCGGCACACTCTTGACACAGTGGATCTGGGAATGTTGAATTCTCTAACGATTTCCGAAATGGCATGACCCATGCGTCTAGCTCCAACTAACATTCCGCGTTCAAAGTCTGTTAATTCACGTCGTGCGGTCATCATCACGTTAAAACCTCTTCACATGAATAACTTGAACAGAAATGAAAGCTCTGTAAAAGCACTGCGCATTTATACCTGTTCTATGCGATGCTACTGCCATCTGAAAATTTGCATATTGCTATCCCATGACTTTTGTCACTTCAGTGTATAATGGAATAAAAGTCTCAATTTACACTTAGAATTTATTGCAATTTCTGGCTTTAAATCGGAGGGACTAGAATCGTAGCTAATACATTGACTTCAATCATACAAACCATATTTCTCAAAATATTCTGATATTGTGAATCATTTTATCGAACATATTGTGAAGTAATAGAAACTTTTCTTCCCTTTAAAATTACAATTTTGTGTAACAGTTAAAAATGTTGAATGGAGTATTAGGTATTTGGCCAAGTATTCGTTTTAAGGTTGTCTGAAAATGCGGTGTTTCTTTCAGACATTTTCCTCCGGGAGGGCACTTCGAAAATCCGGAGGGGCAAGAAGATTGGCGAATCCAAAATGGGGGGGGGGGGGTAATAGAGGACCAGAAATAGCCTAAAACTGCCTCTTGGGGGCGTTTTTGACGCCCCCCATTTGAGCCCTAAAATTTCTCTTTCGCCCCCCCCCCCTCCCTTTCCGATAATGACCAACAAAACCAGAAGTAGGATCCGCAGTTGCCAAGGGCCGACGGATGTGGGGGAGGAAGAGTTTCAGGGAAAAAACGAAAATTTTGTAGAATTTTTAAGAACATTGAGGGGGTTTAGAGGCACTGCTAAGGAAAAATATCCAAAATGAAGCCCAAAATGTGCAAATGTCGACTATCTTCAATGACGTTAAGTAAATGATGCAATTCCTCGGAATTGGAGCTCTAACTATGCAATCGTAGGTCATTTTTGATATGTAAGGGGATCACGGACTCTCCCCCAGAGTTTTTCTGAAATTAAAGGCCTAAAAACGCAACTGTTGGTCATCTCTGATGACTTTAGAGAAAAGGACAAGATTTGGAACTCTCTTCAGAAAAACAAAATCGAAATTAAAGTCTTAAAACTGTCTTTGAGGAAGTTGGGGAGAGAAATATGGTTCGTGTCACTCTTTTAGAATTTTTTTGAAATTAATGTTCTAAAAACACAAATGTGTGACGTCTCTAATGAGTTTATTATTGTGGAACGGAGCTTTAGATCGGAAAAGTTTTTGAAATTAAAATCTTGGTATACAATTGTAGCGCATTTTGATGTCGTTTGAGAAAGCAATGGGTTTTGAGGTTTTTCCTCATAAAATTCTTCCAAATTGAAGTCGTGGCAGAACAATAGTAAGCTTCCTTTGAACGTTGGAAGAATGTATGTCCACAGACTCTGTGTAGAATGTATGTCCTCAGAGAACTTTCAAAAATTGAGGTTCTAAAAATGCATTTATAAGCTTTTGAGTTCAGGGCTCCTCCCCTCCTGGAAAGCTTTGAAGTTCAAATCATTAAAATGCAGTTATTGACCATCTTTGATGACAGTAGAGGAAAAAGAATGCGATTTGATGTTCTCTTCTGAAGCATTTTCGAAGTTGAAGTCTGTATGTCAATTTCAGGCCATCGTTACCGATGTTTTAGTGAAAGCAAGGTGTTCACGAATAATTTCTCTGAATTTTTAAAAATGAGGTCCTAAAAACGTAGTTGTAGATTTTTACAAAACTATGAAAATTGATGTAGTTCATAAATCTCCCTATAAGTGTTTTGAAATTAACTGCCCCCCCCCCAAAAAAAAAAACGGTTAGGCGATATTTGATGATGCCAAGAGAAAAAGGATAAGCTTCACAAAGTCTCCCCCGATGTGTTTTCGAAATAGATGTCCTGAAATGCAATTGTAGGATAGCTTTGATGCCACCTCTCAAAATATTTAAAAATTTTCTTTTATTTTAATATTCATTCATTAAATATTTACTTTTTTATTTATTTAATTTTTACTTATTTGCTCATTTTCATTTTCTGTGCGTGATAGTGCAAACTGCATTTTCCTCCGGGAGGGCAGTGCCCCCCCCCCCGGAGAAATGCCTGAAAGAAACACTGTGAAAATGTGGCTTTTTTGGCATGTTGCATAACACGACACTCCGTCCATTGCTGTTA
Source organism: Uloborus plumipes (assembly GCA_038373865.1). Lineage (NCBI taxonomy): Eukaryota > Metazoa > Arthropoda > Arachnida > Araneae > Uloboridae > Uloborus > Uloborus plumipes. The sequence continues at coordinate 67,800 of JAXGGA010005908.1, read as the reverse complement.
CGTACCGATCCTACCAAAATAGTACTGAACAGATCGGGATATATAATGTAAATGGAGAGAACAAAATGAATTTCCCATTCCAACTGTAACACAATTTTTACAGCCTGTAGTTCTCCAGGCCTCGGTGGCAGAAATTGTCAAACATAAGAGATTTTAGTTATTTTCTCCACAACAGCTTGAACTTTAAACTACAAACATAAATGCAAAATTTTCGGGAATTTTGAGGTGGCGGAAAAAGATTTTTTTCTGGAAAATTTGAGTTTTTAGAAGTATGATAGTTATATTTTCATAGAAAACATTAAAAAATGATAAATGTATATTCAATCCAAATTATAATTTTTTTTAACATACATCCAACATATGTTAATATATAAAAATTACGTGACCCTGTGTTTGTGGCCAATGAACTCCTTAGCTACTGAACCGATTTTAACAAATTTTCACGCAGTTTCAGTTTGGTCCAACTTAAATGATAGGATAGTTTTTATCTCAATTTAGGACCGCAATACATTTTTTATTGCAAATCATCTATTTAGCTACCAGCTTTTCTGTATTCTTGGCTTCTATAAAATAAAATCTGCTGCTGTGTTGTCAGTTGCTTTGGAAGCAAAAAGCAGTAGTGGTAACGATCGAGGATGTCGAATCGGTTTCTGGCATATTCGTCCCCATTCTCTTAATTTAAATTGTGCGTGTATATTAAATCAATATTCGGAAAAGTATTATTTGCTTACTTCTCCTTTACTTAATTCAATTTATTAAAGCAGTTTAGATACTTAACATATGCTATTTTGTATGTTTTAAAAATATTTTTCACTCATGTTTAGGTACAAATATTTTTTTAGGAAAATTATTTTAGTGAAAAATATCATGCCTTTTTCGAGCTTTGAGTTATAACATATTCATATTGTTTAGTGATTTTTATGTCAGGTGTATTTAGACAAAGAAAGGCTCACTGCATTATGTGATCTTTTACCTATGTAATATTTAAATTTTTAGTGATTTAGTTCAGAATTGTATTTGCTAAGCGTATCCATCTGCAGCAATAAATTTGCAAATAATCGTTCAACAATACATTTGGTATTTAATATTCAAAAAACAAATTCTTAGGAGGGAAAATGTACTGTTTTATGGTGCGAAGATTAAAATTATTTCTATACACACAATTTTTACCGTCATATTGCTTTGTAACATAAATGTACACCTCATAGTTTGCGATTCAAAATTCGACTGTTTCGTAAATATCGTACCTTTTCGGGTTTTTAAGTTATACAATATTCATTTTTTTGTGATTTTGTTTTTCAATTGTATTGTAATAAAAAAAGGTTTTACTGTAATTTGTGAACTTTTACTTGTGTAATATTAAAATTTAGAGTGATTTTGCTCAGAATTGTATTTTCTAAACGTACCTCTAACCTCTCTGCATTCATAAGTTTTCAAATTATTACTATTATAGCTTATTTTTATTTTTAAATTTTTTTTTCCTTAGTAAATACAAATGTATTCTTGGACGACAATTTGCACATTTATAACCGTAGGTAGTATGGTAGTTCGCTCAGTATATAAAATTTTTAACTAAATCATACCTTAGCCACAGCAACGCGTGGCCAGGTCAGCTAGTAATAATAATATATCGGTCATTTCAGTGAAAATGGTAAACCAGTCCCGATATTTCAGAATTTTGGTAATTAATTTTAATATTTACCACTAACAAAATGAATTTTTTTATTTGTTCTCCATCTAATTGTGTGTAACCAAGTATTACTTATTTAGGCATAAGCTCATTAAAGGACTCAAAAAAAATATATATATATATATATATATATATATATATATATATATATATATATATATATATATATATATATATATATATATTTGGCACAAGAGGGAAAAAATTATCTGTCCCAGCTTCAAATTGCTAGGACTTTAAGATTAAGCTCAAATGCAACAACAAAATCATTTGCAATGCACAGCACAAAAAATGCTTCTAACACCATTTCTGCTTATTTTTATGTATGTATAAAAAAAAAAAAAAAACTTGGAAAAACACTTATGAAACTTTGTTCCTAGATTTTTTATGTTTCAAACTGTCCACTCTGATACAAGCCTTTCAGAAATAAAATAAGCAATTGCATTCAATGTGATATTTTTTTAAAGAAGTATGTCGGTGATCTAAATGCTCCATAGAATTAAGAAGAGCCTTGAATGTTATCATTTGTTTTATCGTCGACGAATTGGCAACCAAAGAAAATGCGTGGGAGTTCAGTTGCGCTGACGAGCTCTCTCGCTAACTTTGTTCCTTGTTCTCTTCAACATTGCTACCAATGTTACCAACCTATGTTGGCTTTAAATAAAATTATTATATACTGTCCACTTCTCATTCACTAACGGCCATTGACAAAGTACTAGTAATGTATCTGCTGTGATTACTTTGATACATTGAATTATATAGTCAGCAACTAAGATATGCCTAAAATTCTAATAGTTAATTTGCACTGTGGGATATCCACTCTGTTACAGTCGTATTAATGGTGCAAAAAATATTTTTTTCTTGAAATTATATGTTTATTATTATTATTTTTTTTTAACACACTGGTCTTGTTTTAATATTTTCTTTAACTTGTATGTTAGAAAAATTACATGCCTATTATTCTTTAAAAAAAGAATTTCAAAGCAAAATTTTGCTTTATATTATTGCAAAATTAGAAATAAGAAAATGTGTTACTTTGTAATGAAGTTTAAATTCATAAAATTCTAATAAAATATGTATTAATTAAAAAAAAAATTTTATTGAAAGGATTTTGAAACAGAAAAGCTTTAAAATTTAAACTAAGAATAATTAAAAGTTTAAACTTTGAGTACATTCAGAAATATTTAATTCTATCTTTTGAAGTTTTGTCTCTTTTGATAAAAATACATAATATAGAAAAAAATCACAATATGCTAGTGTTTCATTTCATATATAGCGCTACTCTCGTACAATAAAATAGAGGCTTTAAAAATTAATGTGAATGTATTTAACATGTTTTTAAAGAAATTATGCGAGAAACAACTTTGATTTATTGTTTTGAAGTTGCATTACATAAACATAAGCGAACATGCAATGTAATTGTAATGTCGGATATCTGGTATCCAGCTTGTGATGAGCCACCTGATATCCGATATCCGGCAAAATCACTATCCGGTCCATCCCTAATTAAAAGCGTACACGTCTGTTGATTTTTAAACTCATCGCGTTCAGTTTTCAACTTCCTTTTTTTTCTCTTGAGTTTAGTTTCAAATTAATTTAGTTTCTATTTTCTCATAAAACTAGAATAATTTTCAGTACTAAATTTAGTACATTTTTCAAACAGAAGCATCATATTTTAATCAGACCTGTTGCGTGCGATACATTACTCAATTTTTGGTATATTTCCCAGTCAACCACTTACACGAATTCAATAGAGCTGATTTCTTTTTTTTACCCCTGTTAATTTTACAATTTCAAAGCTTCGTTGAACTTCTAAACATGTAGGAAAATTCAAGGATATTTTTATTGTTTGCATGTGTCTCATTGCATTGAATAATTTATGGAACAGAATAAAAATGATCTAATGCTGCCACTAGTTTTCATAATTGCCAGTAGAAATAATAAATCAACAATGTCATGCACTAAAACATAACTAAACAACTTAACAAGAGTAGAAATTTTAAAAGATCATTCACTGGTCCAATGGATCTGTGGGTTGGTCGTAAGGATGTAGTTGAACATGTACTTTACAATAATAACCAGACGCCTTTTATCAGAGTAGTAAGAACGACTAAATTTATTTACAAGATTCGTATCTATCAGTATATTGTTGCTACTCGATACAAACAAAAGTTACTATACAAAAACTATCGTCGGTAAAGGCTTAACTAAAGTGGGACGCCACATCATTCCCCCGCCTAGTGAGGTACCGAACGATAATGAAAGTTCTCAAAGAAAACGAGCCGGGCGTCGAATGATACGCCCGGACCTAGTTTGTAGTGGCAGCTGGTCCTCTGCGAATGTAACCTTCTGCGGAACCCTTGGAGCATGTGATTTCGATTTCTTAAGAATTGGCTGTTTCTCGGACTTGGCAGTGAAAGTTTGTGGTTGCTGTCCTTGTTGGATTGGGCTGGGTGTGAAATCATTTTTAATAGAAGAGTTATCCAAAAAACAGGGTTTAACTCTATCTATTGAAATATTGACCGTTTTATCCTTTATTTTGACTTTGAAAATTTTATCGGTTCTGCTTAGAACTTCATATGGGCCTTGGTATGGAGGCTGAAGGCTGCGGCGAACACTATCAGTTCTTACAAAGACGTGTGAGCAGCTTTTTAAGTCTGAAAAAACGAATGGTTTTTGTTTCGAATGATTTGTGAAAGACACAGGTCTAAGGTCTTGCATCTTACTTTTCAGAGTTTTTACAAATTCAGATTGTGGTTCACTTTCTGTATTTTCCAAGAAATCATAAGGCAAACGGATATTTTCTCCGTAAAGAAGTTCGGCTGGCGTAGAGCTCAATGTTGTGTGCCAAGTTGTGCGTAATCCAAGCAGAATGATCGGAAGTGATTTAGTCCAGCTTTGATTTTCATGGCACATAATGGCAGCTTTTAATGTACGGTGCCAGCGTTCCACTGCCCCGTTAGCTTGAGGATGATAAGCTACTGTGCGTTGCCTTTTATACCCTATGAGCTTTGATAATTCGTAAAATAAATTTGATTCGAATTGACGTCCTTGATCGGTTATGATAATAGTAGGAGATCCAAAACGAGCTATCCATGTTTTTACTAACGCATCTGCAACTGTTTCGGCTTCTATATCCGGTATGGGCGTTGCTTCTGGCCAACGCGAATAACGGTCGATGATAGTAAGGCAATATCGATATCCTTCTGATGTTGGCAATGGTCCTATAATGTCAAGGTTTATTTCACTGAAGCGTTGATTTACTGTATGATATTGTTGATACGGACTGCGTACATGTCTGGAAATCTTCGACTTTTGGCATTTTATGCAACATTTAGCCCAATTTCTAGAGTCTTTCCTGATAGATGGCCAAATAAACTTTGAAGAGATTAGTTTTACTGTAGATTTAATACCTGGGTGTGCCAGATCATGAACATGATGAAATACTTGTTTTCTAAAATCAGGTGGTATGTATGGTCGTTTTGTCTCATGGGACGCATCGCAGTATAAAAAGCGATCGGATCCAACAATAGGTAATTTTACTAACTGTAAAGAAGACTCAGGAGATGAGAGCATATCTTTCAGTTCGGTATCAAATTCTTGAGCTTGGGCTATTTCTTCGTAGTTAATTTGTGAACCTATTTGTAATTCCTCTACTCTTGATAGTGTATCTGCTACGCAATTATCCTTTCCTGAAATGTGTTGGATGTCCACTGTGAATTGTGCAATGAATTCTAGATGCCTTTGCTGACGTGGAGAAGCTTTTTCCAGCTTTTGACAAAATGCGAATGTAAGTGGCTTATGGTCCGTGAATAATGTGAATTCTCGGCCCTCCAGCAAGTATCGGAAATGCTTGATGGACGAATAAGCACTTAAGAGTTCTCTGTCGTAGGTGGAGTAATTTTGCTGTGTTGATGTTAAACGTGCCGAGAAAAATCCAATTGGCTGCCAGTGTCTGTTACTGAACTGTTGCAGGACTCCTCCTATTGCTTTATCAGAAGCATCCACCATTAGAGCGAGTTTTGCTATCTGTGATGGATGAACAAGCGTTGCTGCTGTACGAAGCTGCTCTTTACATGTTTCAAATGCATGTGAAGCTTCATCTGTCCACTCTATTTTTCGGTTGTCATTTTTCTTACTGTTGACTAAATAGTTGTTAAGAATTGATTGGTTATGAGCAGCATGGGGAATAAAACGTCTATAGAAATTGATCATACCTAAAAATCTTCGTAGTTGTTTCACCGTTGTCGGTCGTTCCATGTCTGTGATAGCCTTAACTCTGTCATCAGTTGGTTTGATGCCTTTGGCTGAGACGATGTGACCCAAATACTTAACCTCTGGTTGGGCGAAAACGCATTTACTGAGTTTAAGTGTTAGTCCATATTCGTGTAATCTTTGGAAAACCATCTCAAGATGTTGGAAGTGTTCCTTGCGATTGTGCGAAGCAATGAGAATGTCATCAATGTAAGGGAAACAAAAATCAAAACCACGAAGCACAGAGTGGATGAATCTTTGAAACGTCTGTGCAGCATTTCTAAGTCCAAACGTCATAAATGGGAATTCATATAATCCAAATGGTGTACAGATTGCAGTTTTTTGAATATCTGACTCTTCCATGGGTAACTGATGGTATGCCCGGTGAAGGTCTAAGGTAGAAAACATAGTACGTCCTTCCAGCTGATGAGTGAAATCATGCAGATGAGGTAAGGGGTACCGATCGGCTTGTGTAGCGGTATTTAGGGCTCGGTAATCACCACATGGTCTCCATGAACCGTCTTTCTTCTTTACTAGATGTAAGGGGCTGGACCATGAGCTATTCGAGGGGCGACAAATGCCTTGCTCAAGCATGTACTCAAATTCAGCCTTTGCAATCTTCAATTTATCGGGAGGTAATCTACGAACCTTGGAAACAACTGGTGGGCCTCTTGTGATTATTGAGTGAGTAACGTTATGTTTTATTTGAGCTCTATTTAGACTAAAATTTTCCGACGTTATACTTTTGAATTTTTCTAAAAGAATAAGAATGTCATTATCCAGATTATCGGAATCAAGTGGAGTCAATGATGAGGACGGTCCTTTTATAATTTTAGCTGGTGCATGAAGTGAAGTTAAGGGATCGATTAAACGCTTTTGCCTAATATCCACGAGAAGACCAAAATTCCGCAGGAAGTCTGCTCCTATAATGGGTCTTGTAACATCAGCTACAATGAACTGCCAGTCAAATTTTCTCCTTAAGCCGAGATCTAATCTAAGTAATTTAGTTCCATAAGTGTTAATTGGCGTTGAGTTGGCGGCAAATAATTTAAATTCAGAAGGAGTTCGCTTTCTTGATTTGGATGGAATAACGGACACATCGGCACCTGTGTCAATTAAATATTTTTCATGAGTAGATTTGTCATATAGAAAGAGGCGGCAATTAACCCGACCGTAGTCCTTGGCCTCTTCAAGGGATCGGTCATCTAGTTTTCCGATTCTTCTTGGCTTCCAAATTGGCAAGGTTTCACACATTTTGTTGACTTATTTCCGAATTTGTAGTGGTACCAGCAATATTTGTGCTCTGCAGAACGCGATCTGGATCTATTATTCCTCCCTCGGAAATTTCCAGACCTGCTACGGGGTCGGTGGCGGAATGAGAGGTTGTCAATTTTTTCTGCCAGTGATGCAATATTAGCCTCCAACGCATCTATTCTTTTGCTTGTAACACCTTCCATGGAGGACGAACAAGTAGGGACAGTGCCACTTTTCGTGACTGAAAATGCTTCTGAAGCATTATAAACACTTAATATTTTGTCGGCCATTTGTGCAATGTTGTCAAGAGAGTCATTACTTATTGACAAAATAGCTTGAGCGTGTTGCGGTAGGCGCTGAAGCCATAGTGATTTAATTACTTCTTCCGATATGGAGCTTCCAGCTAAACCTTTCATGTGACGCAACAAGTCCGAAGGACGTTTTGTCCCCAAGGTCAATGTCATTTAACAGTTTTTTAATTCGTGATTCTTCTGTGTCTGTCAATCTAGCCAATAACGCATTCTTGAGAACATCATATTTATTCGCGTTAGGTGGCTCAGATATTATATCGATGACAAAGTCTAACACATTTTCATCCAATGCTGCGACAACAGTATTATACTTCGTTAAATCGTTCGAAATGCCATTGTTCGAAAATTGGGCCTCTAACTGGATAAACCACAACTTGGGTTTGTTTTTTCCAGAAACGCTGGTGGTTTCACAGCTACTCTACTTATTTCCTGTTTCAATATCAACATTTCTATCTTGTTTATTCATTAACTCCTTACTTTGTTCCAAAATTTAATTTCTCCTCTGTCATGTTGACGAAAAAAAGAAATGGCGCAGTAATGAAAAATGACGGTGTAGTAATGAAAAATGGCGAAAAATATTTTTTACACTTTTAGCATAAATGAAAACTATTACTTTAATCACTTATTGCAGTTCTAATCACGTCCTTGAGTCACCAGATGTGGGTTGGTCGTAAGGATGTAGTTGAACATGTACTTTACAATAATAACCAGACGCCTTTTATCAGAGTAGTAAGAACGACTAAATTTATTTACAAGATTCGTATCTATCAGTATATTGTTGCTACTCGATACAAACAAAAGTTACTATACAAAAACTATCGTCGGTAAAGGCTTAACTAAAGTGGGACGCCACAGATCAATAACTACAAAATTTCACTGGTTCATTCCATACACACATTTAGTTGTCCATTACATATTAGTTTGAATTATTAATTTTTTTTAATGTAAAAATCAAATGGAGTCTGTTTCTCTTTTAATAAGTAGACGTGTCTGAGAAGTTGGAAAAAAAAATAAAACAATAGGCAACTTTCTGTTCACCAGTATTATGGCAAAAGAATTAAGCAAACAAAATCTTCCTTGTTGTTTTTATAAAGCAATATGATAAGGAAAAATATGCAATGTTGTAATGTTTAAAAAATTCCTTAAACCTATCTTTTTTTTGCAAAGAAAAACCTAAAACATTGCAAAAAAAAAAGGTGCGTTCTCCTTTCTTTTGCATTCTGCATGGCTGAATAGTTCACTTTATATAGGGTTAAGCTTTTAACCTAGCAGTCCAGTGTTCGAGTCTTTGCTCCGTTTGATGTATTTTTAAAGCAAGCATTTTACGTGTAACACCTTAGGCATTGAAAATGCAGTGGCGGTGATTCCATGTCAATTCAACCACACCCCAACACCCACCATCTCGGATTTTGATGAAACTCGGTATACTTCTTTCCAGGGGTGCAGAATATGTCCGATCCGGTGATCCTAGATCGGGGGAAATTTTGGTTGTTTGGGGAAATTTTGCTGATTCAATACAGAGTATTCCGCAAGATTGAAAATGTTTGCATACATCCTAAATTATATTTATTTTTTTTACAACGATTATCAATTCATTTTTCGCTTTTCCGTTAGAAGCCATTCGCTACTTGTGAACAGGAATCGTTACTGGAGTGCTTAACTTATGCAGTCATATTTAATGAGTCAAACAGTAGTAATATTTCTACGTGTATACTCTATGTAATAAAAATATTGCATACTGTAAGTTTATATTCAATCAATTATCTAGCAGTTCTCAATTTTTCTGTACTCTTTCTCCTCACATATGAGTATTTGCTGATTAAAATATCTGCGGAGTACTCGGTGCAAAACACTTTTGACTTCTATCTTACTGTGGTATGTCAGTTGTGATGCGAAATTAATTTTTATCTGAGCTTTTACATATATTGTTAAAGTTTGGGGAAATTTTCGTACAAATTGGGGGAAATGTTGGAGGGGAAAACATTTTCTGCACCCCTGCTTCCTTCCTTTGTAGTCATAAGCAACCCCCTAATTTTTTTCTTTATCTCGACGCGTTTTGATTTTATAGCATGTTGAAATTTTGCGATGTTACATTTTTTGTCATTTTCGAGACAGGTAAACTGAGCTGATGTTGTTTATGAAAAAATTAAACAGAACAGAATAAGACTGTTCAGCAGGGTACTGAAGCCACAAGCAGCCATTCCCCCATACTTCCCTCCCACGAGAATTTCCCCTGCTGCAGGTGCGTGACCTTGAACAGTACGAAGAATAGAAAGCATTTGGGAAGAGGGTGACAATTACAAAAGGACAGGAATGTTGGAAATTGTTGAGTTCAATACAATAGAAACAAAGCATGCACGTTTGTACTCACTTTGGAGCAAGGAAAAAAAAAAAGAAATCCAAGTAAAATAGAAAAAAATTTCAAGTTATCGAGGGTTTAAAACCGAAAATTTCGAGCAAACAAGGTTATTTTAACATTGACAGTACAGGATGTAGGAAGGGAAAAAAAATTATTCGAGATATCAAAAAATTCAAGTTATCGAGGTTCGACTGTATTTCGGAGAGTCAGATCATACATCAATTTGGCAATGGGATACTTTTCGAAAAAAAAACGTCAATCACTTAATAAGAACAAGCATTTTATGAAAAAACAAAAACCAGATTGACGTTCTGTTAATATAATTTAAAGTGTGTGATAATATTAAGATTATTACGTGTTATTGTTCATTTTTAGCTTTTAAAGACATTTTTTATGTTCAATGTTCATTTACGAAAGGTTTTTTTTTTCTTGGCTATTGTGAACACTAACATCATTTTTTACCTCTTGTTGGTTATCCACGACATTCACTAATCCACCGATCCTATTGTGCTCATAATCAGGATTTTATTATATAATTTTGATGAAAAGAAAACAACCAATACTGTGGCATAAAGGAAAATTAAACTGAATTGTAAAATTTCTACATACATTATTTTTTTGGGCCAAAAAAAGAAAAATTAAATGTTTAACTTTCCTTGAGTAGAAATAAAACCCCTTCTGCTGTTGTTCTTCCTTCAAAATGTATTTTTTCCGACCCCTTTCGTCTTTGGCTGCGAAGAAAAAATTTATATTGGATGTAGACAAATCAATTTCATTCTTGTACGAAGGAAAAAGCACCCCCCCCCCCAACTACAGCTTCCCCCCAAACTACAGAACAGACTACAAGATACTAAATAGCCACTGATTCGTGCGCATAGAAGGTATAATTGTATCGTGGAACTTCCAACTTAACTTTCTGGAAAATCGGAGCGGCTGGGTGTTTTAAACATTCCTCCAAATGACATGTGAAACCTTTTTTGAAAAAAATCACTCGCTTAATAAATGAAGTGTTTTTTTGATTGGAAGTGAAAGGATTGAAAAATGAAATTTAATACTAGCTAAGGTTATGTTTAAAATACATTTTCAAAATTCGATTTATTTTTTCATTCAATTTCTAGTTTAGCACCGGAATACTTGTGGCTCCGTTTCATCCGGCATCTACCGTATTTAGAATTCGCAGCGCTTAATAGAAGATAATGTAATGTCAAAGTTAAAACTTACTTGTCTTGATCAGTAAGAAAAGATGCAGAACAAATTTCAAGTTTGAGACACTTTTTGTTCTTAGCTTGGATGTGGATTTCGACTTTTTAGTTCGTGACTTGAATTTGGATCAGGTCATTTGCAAAACAAATGTTATTCCTAAGCAGAATATCAGACAATTTATTCTTTACTTCAGGTGACTAGATCGAAGACAAAGTTTCTCAAGCCCATTTTTAAAAAGCAGCATTTATATCAAAGGCATATGATGCCAACAACAAGATTGAAGTCTCAAAATTAATTTTGGGTTCCTCGCTACAAACGACCATGGATGTGTTTCGTAAACAACGAGCGTTCACCTTTGACGGTTGTAGGTAAGAGAGAGAAGTGATGAAAAGGAGGAAGCACTTAGTTTAAGTTAAAGAGGAGAGACGTTTTGCAGAAATCTCTTCCTCTGTTTTGCAACTCCGAACTCCGATTACTTAATATACTGTAGTGTACTTTGCTTTAGTTTAAAAACATTGTTGTTTCTGGCCAAAGCATTCAAGGATTCAAGTACCAATTCCATAAATACAGTTTTGTAATTATTTTTGTTCAAAGTAGGAAGTTTGCTTGAGTAAGAATCACCAGAACTTTTAGAAAGGTAAATTATGATGTTTGTCTCTCGCCTCGTTTGTCTTCGTTTCGATCAAAAGAAGGAACGCCATTTTAATTAATTATTATTCAACTTCGCAGAGATGGCCTATGACTCCTCCTTTTTTCAGGATTGTCCATTTTTAGGAAGGGGTGATACGCAGATGAACATTGAGGAATGGGATTCACAATTGCGGCATTGGTTATAAAGCTTGAATACGTCACCTTGCTTACCTTTAATTGGTCTCCCAATTTGAGAAATTAGCCAAAGAGGAAAATATTTTAATTTTTGCACAATCGAGAAAGATTTCTCATTGGATACAAGAAAGTAGGTGGATCTTGGTTTTATATCTTTCCGCAGCCATTGACTGTAACGCCTCCAACTGTTCATTTAAATTTAAAAACAAAATGGTAACACAAGGGTTGCAATAAAGAAAGCAAACACTTGTTTTCACTTCCTCGCCAAATGCAGGTGTGGCTCGAAGAATTATTTAATATTTCATAAAACTTATCACTTCGCCAAAATGTCGCTAAACTTGCAAATATAGCACACTGGAGTTTTTTTCTTCTCTACCTATTTTAAGGAATGGACTCGTTTTCTCATTTGATTGACACCGGCCAACTCGTCGCGGTTGAATATTACTTTCCTTTCATTTAACTAGAAATCATGGATTCTGAAGGATAATTTACGGAGTTATTTCGTAGTATTATTTTGTCCATAAAGTTTCCGCAGTGAACGTGTATAGGTGATTTTTTAAATAAATATCTGTAGTCAGATGTTTAAATTTTGAAAATATTGCAGTTGTTTTGAATTTATTTGTTTGGGGAGTTATTTTTTTTTAATCGAAAAATTCGAAAATCTCATGTTGCAGATTATAGTACAAAAGTTGCTCTGTAATCTTACATGTCTTGCAATTGAAATTTTTTTTAGGATGGTTTATACTTGAATTGGGAAAAGTAAAGGAATATTTAGTTACTCACATATTTTTTCAGTTTAAGAGATGGATTTATGTTTGTGTTCTTAATTCAGAAATATACACCTGTAGAGTTCAGCCAACATCTCCTAAATACTAATTATCCCTGAATTATCCCTAATACTAATCCTAGTATTTAGGAGGCGTTGGTTCAGCACGCATAAAAAAGCTTGATTTTTATTGTTTTAATTTAACACACATCAATGAATACTTTTATTTTCTGATTTTGTGCAGTAGGTGTCATAGCTATGCAAAAGAATCTAGTATTAATTAAATAATTTTTAAAAAAATAACGGCTATTATTTATAAAAGTGCTGGACCTTCTTGTATTGTTCGATTTGAGCCAGGGCAAAAATTATCACCTTTTTTTTTTTTTTTTTTTTTGTTTAAACCTGTTTACAAAAGCCAGCTTCAATTAGAAAAAGCAGACTTTTTTTTTTTCAATATTTCTTTTTTTATTTAAACTGAAACAAAATGTATATTTATATCATTAATCCAATCACTTATTATATGATTAATTCCTTTAAACAAGACTTAAAATAAGGTACGTCTTAAAAAACTTTGTATAGTATAAAAGCAAGAAAAGTAAATAAACCTATTGTTTCATATCAGGAAGTTAATCTTGTTCAATGGTTGTTAAAAAATTAATTTTAATCAAAGTATTCAAAAGATCACAAGAGTCTGCTGCTGTCTTTGTCAATCATTTGGTTCAGTCTTTGAATAAATGCACTTTTATCATAATTTTAAAACAACTGAAAAAAACCTGTTTTTATTTTAAAAGCCAGCTTTTATCAAAATAGTTTTCCTTTGTTATTTTCAAAACATATTGGAATAAAGACCACATTTATTTCAACAATATAATTAATTTTAATGTATTATCAAATTGTGCAAAATAAGATTGAAATTTGCTTATTGTTCAGAAATGTATTCCACAAAAGTAGGAAAAATATATTTATTAGGAACATGACTTTTTTCAATGCAATTAAAATTATTTAAAGACAAAAAATTGCTACATTAAATATTCACGAGATCACATGTTAGTACTGCCACTCGAAGCGATTTCTCGATCATTTGATTTAGCCTTTTAATAACAATACACTTTCACAAATTTTTTGTCATTTTCAGTGCCTAAACCATCTCCCACTTTGTTCGAAATGAAGCCATAAGTTGATGAAATTTCCTCAATTGATGCAGACGTTGAGGGACAGCTGAGCAACCTAATATGAAAATCATTAGTGTAACAAAAGTTTACTTTTCGAAGTCTTAATTTTTAAAAGTTTGAGTGAGCCAAGTCGAGAAAATTGTAAGAATTTTGTCAGGTGGTTGGAGTGGCTTGCAGTTTTTTTTATCTCCTTCTTTGCTGGAGCAACAACCTATTACAGGTCTTGGGAGCAAACATATTGTTTTTTTCTGAAATTGACATTGGTATCCGTTAGGGATGCACCGATTAATCGGCAGTACCGATTAATCGGCCACTTCGCCAATTATTAATAATCGGCAAAATCTTGCCGATTAATTGGCGATTTTTTTAAATTTTTTATATTATCTTTTAAAGTATACCTTCACCAAGAAACTATGATAAACTGTTTTATTAACAGTTAATAAATGTAATTTTCTGAAATCTTTACTATAACATACAGTATGAAAGTGTGTACAGAGTAAAAACAAAACAAATAGTTCATAGAAAACGTAAAACTGATTGGAATATTAAAAGATAACCCTCTGCAAATTCCTGAAATTTTAAGTTGGAATTCAAAAACATGAATATTTCATTTCAGTCAAATTTTGCTGATCAACCGGCGGAAAAGATGTTTCCAATAAAATTAGTTCAACGATGTTTGAACACAATATTACGATGGATAAATTTATGAACAAGAAATGAATAATTTTCTGCAAACAAGAATTACACGTTTTACGAAAGTGTAATGAGTAAAAACAAAACAAATAATTCAGAGAATGAAATACAAAATAATAATAATAATAATAATAATAATAATAATAATAATAAATTGCCTCTCAGATGATATAAATGATTTAATAATTTAATATTCCTATTCTGAATAAATCTACACTTATAGACAATGTTGCAACATTTTTCATGTCTCGATGTTTTTCTCTTTAGCTTATTGCTTTTAAATAACCTCTAATTTTCAAAGAACAAGTACTGAATTAAATGGCTACTTATAGTTGAAAATTAAATTTAAATTAAGAACACCCTTAAATTAAAGTGCTTATCACAGTCCCCCCCCCCCCCCATTTGTTTTAATAACTATTATGTCTAGTGTGTTAATGTAATTTTATTTACAAAAATATTTTAAAAATTTCAAAGGAAGTTGATAAAATTTTAAAATTATTTAACATGGAAAAATGGAGAAAAACAAATCTTTTGTCAAAAACAAATAAGTAACCATTTTGAAAAATAGGAATTGTATTAAAAAGGGTAAAAACAGTGAGGGTGAAATTGGTAACATTAAAAATAATAAACCCGTACATTAATCGGCCGATTCTCATTCGCCGATTAATCGGTAATCGGCCAATATGCTTATCGGTGCATCCCTAGTATCCGTATTAAAACGTATAGAGGTCAATTATAAGCTGTAAAGCATAATTTTAAACAGCTGGCTAGCATGACCTTTTTTTAAAAAGAGCCAACCTTTTCTTTTTAAGAGAGATGAACAAAATACCCAAAACAGAGAATACCTATAGAGCGATTCCATACCAAATCACCGAAAATAAAAAAAGTTGGTCGCACGACCGACTCGGATTTTTTTTTAATTTGGTACACAGATTGATGGTATAGAGGTATGAAAAAGCCCAAAAGGAAAGTTACCTGCTCCACTTATTTTCTGAGATACATGCCCTCAAAGTTTGTCCGCCACGTCAAAATACTAAAAAAGTGATGTTATTTAATCATTTTTTATAAAAAATCGTACTCATGCAAAATAAAAGTGTTAGATATCTATGGAAACTAGTTACTCCAGGCATTCTGAAAAAAAATACTAGAACATTCATAATGAAAATTGCCAAGATACAGGACTCTTTGAAGTTGTCACCGCAAAAACTTGATTTTGCAGATTTTGCTGAAATTCAGGCATTTATTACAAAAAAAGGCAAACAAAACCAAAGGTTTTCTCACTTTCTGGTAGTGTACAGGTCCTCCCTGTAAATTTCTACGCAATAAATTTTTTGTGTTTCTCACTCCTTCTTAGAAATATTTTAGCTTAAAGATAAGACGTATGGCAAAAAATGCGTTTTTGGCCATCTTGGCAGCCATTTTTCTCATAAAGGGGGAGCAGTAGAAACTTTAATTTTTTTTTTAAACAAGCCACTGATATGTTAGCTATTCACGGGAAAAGAGTTTACTTTTGGTTATTTCTCCCATTAAGAGATATCCTGCTGACAGTACATGCATGTTTTTCGCGACGACCATATGCTTTTGTTCCCCCTCTCATGGACTTAAAATTAATTAAACCAAAAAATAATGATATATTTATTATTAGCTGTATTATCTACCCAATATGTCGTGAAATTTAATTTATTAAATCATTGAACAATAAATTAGATAATTGATGAAAAAAAGAAAAAGTATTTCTCTGATGCCTGAGCATTATGCATTCATAATTATAAAGCACTAAATACTTTCTTGAGGAATTAATTAACATAAATGAGCTCTAAATATTTATATTATAAGCAATACCCAATCTTGTGATTGGGATACTCCTGTTTTTAATTGAAGAATTTCTTGAATATCACATGAATATCAGGAAAATAAATGAGGGCTTTTCGTTTGATGTAGGATATTTTATGACAAATTTCATTTGATGGGCTACTAACTGAGCATGGTGATAAAGAGCTATTAATTTCAGCATCGAATTCCATTTTACCTTATTAACAGTTAAATATTTACAAAATAATTAAATAAATAATTTAATATAAAGCCATGCTTGAAGAATTAAAATTAGTGCAACTAATTTATTCCCATACTGATCTTTACAAAATTGACATGCGTTGAGCACTGATAAGAACTGACAAGAAAAAGTTTACTCACTAAAATATTAGTTCACAGATACTATAAAGCATACATTCTATTTTCCACAAAATAATACTGCAACAAAGAACAAGGGTATCCTCCTGTTTATAGCCATCAATCAGGAACATCCAATCACAAGATTGGGTATTGCCTATGAGATAAATATTCGAAGCTCCTTTATTTTAATTGATTTTTCAAGAAATTCTTTAGTACCTACCCCTTTATACCCTTGTTCTTTGTTGCAGTATTATTTTGTAGAAAATAGAATGTACGCTTTATAGTATCTGTGAACAAGTATTTTAGTGAGTAAACTTATTCTTGTCAGTTCTTATCAGTGCTCAACACATGTCAGTTTTGTAAAGATCAGTATGGAAATAAATTAGTTGCACTAATTTTAATTCTTCAAGCATGGCTTTATATTAAATTATTTATTTAATTATTTTATAAATATTTAACTGTTAATAAGGTAAAATGGAATTCGATGCTGAAATTAATAGCTCTTTATCACCATGCTCAGTTAGTAGCCCATCAAATGAAATTTGTCATAAAGTATCCTACATCAAACGAAAAGCCCTCATTTATTTTCCTGATATTCATGTGATATTCAAGAAATTCTTCAATTAAAAACAGGAGTATCCCAATCACAAGATTGGGTATTGCTTATAATATAACTATTTAGAGCTCATTTATGTTAATTAATTTCTCAAGAAAGTATTTAGTGCTTTATAATTATGAATGCATAATGCTCAGGCATCAGAGAAATACCTTTTCTTTTTTTCATCAATTATCTAATTTATTGTTCAATGATTTAATAAATTAAATTTCATGACATATTGGGTAGATAATACAGCTAATAATAAATATATCATTATTTTTTGGTTTAATTAATTTTAAGTCCATGAGAGGGGGAACAAAAGCATACGGTCGTCGCGAAAAACATGCATATACTGTCAGCAGGATATCTCTTAATGGGAGAAATAACCAAAAGTAAACTCTTTTCCTGTGAATAGCTAACATATCAGTGGCTTGTTTAAAAAAAAAATTAAAGTTTCTACTGCTCCCCCTTTATGAGAAAAATGGCTGCCAAGATGGCCAAAAACGCATTTTTTTCCATACGGCTTATCTTTAAGCTAAAATATTTCCAAGAAGGAGTGAGAAACCCAAAAAATTTATTGCGTAGCAATTTACAGGGAAGACCTGTACACTACCAGAAAGTGAGAAAACCTTTGGTTTTGTTTGCCTTTTTTTGTAATAAATGCCTGAATTTTAGCAAAATCTGCAAAATCAAGTTTTTGTGGTGACAACTTCAAAGAGCCCTGTACCTTGGCAATCTTCATTATGAACATTCTAGTATTTTTTCTCAGAATGCCTGGAGTAACTAGTTTCCATAGATATCTAACACTTTTATTTTGCATGAGTACGATTTTTTATAAAAAATGATTAAATAACATCACTTTTTTAGTATTTTGACGTGGCGGACAAACTTTGAGGGCATGTATCTCAGAAAATAAGTGGAGCAGGTAACTTTCCTTTTGGGCTTTTTCATACCTCTATACCATCAATCTGTGTACCAAATTAAAAAAAAATCCGAGTCGGTCGTGCGACCCCCATTCGGTGATTTGGTATGGAATCGCTCTATAGCTGATATTTATTGCATAAACCAATCAAGAAATACTGTTAAATAATTACTTTCCCTCAGAATCTGTTATATAATATAAATACTGTCATGTAGATGAAATCACTTCGGAATAAATTGGCAATAAATTTGTTAGAGCAGTCAATAAGTAACGCATCAGAGGCGATTTCCTAGTAATTATCAACCAAACTCGAAAGTATTATCATGCGCAGGCATTTAGGCATTCACCCCCTTGTAACTCTAGTCGCAAAATACAGTGCTCGTAAAAATATTTTGGTTGCTGTTTGAACCAATTGCGCACTTTCTAAAATGTGTGTCCATCCAATGTTTTGTTCACCAAATATGTGGAAGATACGTGGAACTGATCTGGTTCAAGGTTGGGATGGGCTCATGACTGCCCACTTGAACTTCTGCAGAATTTTTCTTGTTGAATTAGCTGTGGTCTAGCTTTATCCTGCAACATATGCCATCACAAGCAAGTTTACTGGCAGTTTCAGTTTGATCGCATTCCTAAAAGAATGAACTTTGCTGGCACTCGTGTTTCGGGTTGTGAATGTGTTTGGGGGAACAGGCATTTGTCCCCATCTGACTTTCAAATCTTTGGGGGAACTAAAAAAAAGCACTGCTTGGAGGTCGGGGATTTAAAATGGATGACGAAGTCAAAGAATGCGTGTGCCATCGATTCACACAGCAACCAAAGGATATATTTGAGCCCAGCATTTATGCAACTGCCAAACCGTTCAAAAATGCTCAGACTGGTCAGATCTTGATTTTGGGGAATCACCCCACATTCTGAGGAAACAGTGTATTCAGTTGCCAATCTTACTGCATTAATGGGTTTTTTTTCAGTGCTGCTTCCATTTTTATAATTGCTCTTTGTTCACTATTTTACATGTAACCTGGTATCTCCCCGTCATTCCCATTCATGTAATTTGTTTGTCTGTTTCCTTATTTTTATTTTTTAACATTCTGCTGAAATATTTTATTTAGAAATCAACTGATTTCAATTGTTTTTCTTTCATTCTCTTTCTTTCTGCCTTTCTCTAAATACAATGGCTGCATTAGTAAACGGGTGATTGTGTTCCGGTATTTTTCCGGATTTCCGGTATTTTCATGATCGATTTTGGTATTTTCATGCTCGAAAATACCGGAAGTAAGATATTTTTAATCCAGATTTTTTTTCCTTTTCTCGAATTTTCGGTGATTATACCGATAATTATTTATAATAGTCATCATTTCACATTTTCGATGCTTGCTATTCCTTGTTGAAAGGCAAGCAAATTACATTTCTTTTTATTTCAATTAAATCATTAAAACAAGAGTTTTAAACAAAATTCCATGCACTGTAAGTGTAAAATGTCAAGAACTTAAATGCTTAATCTCTGGCTGAATTTTATTTTTGTTACAACAATTTAAGTTTTTTAACCCATACATAACATTTTTAAGTAGTATTTCACTTCAGTGTTAATAAGTAATGAAATCTTTGACTCTGGTCATATCAGGGGTGATAGTGACTCAATATCAAAAATCCTGAAAGTGAAGGATGAGCAGGGTACATTTGTACCCTGAAAGGGTACAAATGCTCTGTGCTTCATTTGTAGCCCACAATAGGGAGAGGGGACATGATACAAGCTACATCAAAGAAATTTTTGAAGAGTGTTCTCACGTTTTTTTTGAAGGGGCGACAAGATTGAGAAAGGAAACTGTCTAAATACTGAAATTTTAGTCAGGTAAAAGCCCTATATCTATTCAATGAAAAAATCTTTGAAGAGATCTTGTACATAAACAAAAAGAAATAATAAATAACCTAAAGAGAAAAAATAACCATGTGTAATGTTCCGCTTTTTTTGCTCCTCCTCCCTCCCCATAACTCTCGTTTGGCACTTGCTAAGTAGGAAAGGGGTGGAAAATGCGCAAAATAAAACTACGGGAAAACATTCTAGGAAACCCTGAAATCAAGGGTAGCCCCTGAAAACTACCACCCCTGTCATATTGTATTGATTAGGAGATTTATAGGTACTACATCTAGATAAATTCTTTTACAAATTTTCAGTAACAAATGCAACTTTCATTAACTATGTTACATTAATATTTTCGCACAACCAACTGTAATTCTGTTAGACCTACTTCATTTTCAAAATATTTTTTGGAGATAATTTGTACAACACCAGCTCAAAAGTAACTTTATTATTACTCATGAATACATGGTATGAAATGTGTCTTGTTTGTTTATGAATGGCAATTTATTATCAAATATGTATAATTATGAAATTAGGTCTGCTTAAGTAATAGGACCCTTGGTTTAAAAAAAAACATTGCATTGTCAGTCTCAACTTTTTTTCACAGATCAAAATCTCATTCCATCTGCCTCTGAAATCCCTTCATTCTTTCCTTCCCCCCT
This sequence comes from Uloborus plumipes, assembly GCA_038373865.1. NCBI lineage: Eukaryota > Metazoa > Arthropoda > Arachnida > Araneae > Uloboridae > Uloborus > Uloborus plumipes. The sequence goes on along the minus strand of JAXGGA010005908.1, from coordinate 47,061 downwards.
TCAATCCCTTCACCGCGTTTTAAAAGAACCGCATCTTAAATATTATACATTCTTGTACTTTTATGCTCATTAGGAAAATTCATACATATATATGTAGATACGTGTATAATCTTTTCCGAAATGAGAGCTATATTTCATTTACATTGCGTGTGAGAAGAAAAATAAAACTAAATAAACTATGGATGAAAGCAAAAAAAAAACTATAATATAGAAAAAAAGCTTAACCAATCCTTTAATTAATATTTAGATTTTTTTAATGAAAATGTGAAGTGCAATTTTCATGCAGCATAACATTGCATTTTTTACATTTGGTTTAAGTGTTCTTTTAAAAAAAATTACACTGATATTGTTTATTTTATATCGTGAAAAATGGAAAGGCAGCAAAATTTTATGTCCAAGTGACACTGCACAAATAAAGTTCCATTTAATTTTTTCAAACGCTCCGTGTATTACGCATAAATAGTTGTTTAAAAGTGTTTGCAAGATGATAATAATTGTCTATTTTTGCTGCATGCTTTATAAGGGAGTTGCATACCTGCCAACTTGTATGTTTTGGCCTTTATTGTACAATTTTTTGCCCAATTGCACGATCTTAAGGTGTATAAATAGGATTATAGACAACGGGGAAAATATTAGGTGGCATTAGGGAGGGGACCCCCTTGTGTACGCTACTGATTACATGTATTTCTGTTTTTTTTTTTTTTTTTTTTCTTTTACTATAATTTGGGATTTTGTCGAGTGAAGTTAAATCTTTTTAAAATAAAAATAAAATTTGACATCTATCTTAATATATAAAAATTACTTGTTTCTGTGTTTGTGGCCAATGGACTCCTCAGCTACTGAACGGATTTTAACCAAATTTTGCACACAGTTTCAGTTCGGTCCAACTTAAATGATAGGATAGTTTTTATCTCAATTTAAGACCACAATATATTTTTTATTGCAAATTATCTATTTAGCTACCAGCTTTTCTATATTCTTTTCTTCTATAAAATAAAATCTGCTGCTGTGTTGTCAGTTGCTTCAGAAGCAAAAAGCAGTAGTGGTATGGATCGAGGATGTTGAATCCGTTTCTGGCATATTCGTCCCCATTCTCTTAATTTAAATTGTTCGTGTAAGTATTATTAAATCAATATTCGGAAAAGTAATATTTGCTTTCTTCTCCTTTACTTAATTCAATTTATTAAAGCAGTTTAGATACTTAACATATGCAGGGCCGCGCCGTGCCAATGTACAAAGCCGTGCGGTGCACGGGGGTGCCAGAGCCTAAAAGGCGCCGAGCTCTACCGACCAAAAAAGCTCCAAACAGAAAAAAATTTTAAACAAAAAATCCAATTAAAAAGAAAGTTGAACTCTTCATTAAAACGAACTCTGGCGATGAAATTATATTGCTCAATGAGACAAGCAATCCGTCTCCCTACCCACCCATTAAGGAAAAATGATTGCCTTGTTGGTGTCTAATCAAGCTATTCAAAAGCTTAATCTTTTACACTGGAAACTTGGGATGTTAATGCACACATCAGCACTTTTCTTCCGAATGAGGCGCCGTGTATAAGCTATTTCAGCATGTCTATAAGGTTATAAGCAGAAGAGTCCAAGCAAATCTTCTGCTCTTCAATAGGTTTCTTCATTCCGTTGAATCAATATTACGTAATATTTTCTCTAGTGCAATGAATTTTAGTACTTTAAAAATTGTTAACAGTTTGACAATCTCGTCTTTGCTTCAAACACTAGTTTTTTTTAATTAAACAAAAAGACCTTTGGACAATGCATTTGTATTTCATATTAAATTTAATGCCTTTTTAATTTTATTGGTTTTCCTGGGAAAGATTTCAGTTTCCGATTTTAAGAGGAATATCCTCCACTTTATACTTCAATTCAGAAATATAATCAGTACCCTGTTGTCATATTTTGACAGACGAAAAAGTGTGATTAATTATTTATCAAATGCAAATTCGAGAGATATTTAGAGCTACGTTTACTTTGATATTTAAAATATTTCTTTTTCCGAAACACAATGGTGTATTCAAAGAGCTATTGAACTCGAAATAACTTTGAAATATGAAGTAAAAATGTACAGGATATTCCAAAATTAAATATTTGTCATGCTCCGATTTTTGGCTGCACATAAAACCGGACGTTACGCTCGATAGGAATTAAAGTGAATCTGAAAACTTTTTATGAGTAGCACAGCATTTTTTAAGGATTTTTCACTGGGCGACACGGGCGGTTATATGTCATTAAATGTGTTTAGGGGAGGGGGGTGAGGGCAAACCCAAAATAGATATTATATTTTACAAAAAAAAAAAAAAAGCATTTATTTTTAATATTTTAAATAATATTTGAAAAAAAAATGGAAAATTTTACCCAATATTTGTGAAATTATATTCAATCTAAAAAGATGTAACAAAAATAAAACTTTTTTTTCTTTTCTGACGGGATAAGTTAAAGGAATGTACATGTGTTACTCTTTTCTTGTAGATTTTTGCAAAAAGTACAAAAAAAAAAACTGTGCAAAGAATTGTGAAAAATATAAATAAATTAATAAAACACTATATACTGTATATAAAAAAGAACCACCTTAGATAATCACGAATAGAGCAAATACTTACCCGGTCTCTTGAAGTTTCATGGCCAATTATAAAATAATGCAATTTTCAGTAACTCTTGTGCTGTTTAGTGAAACTTTTGCTTGTTCTTTATTTATTTTACATGTTATATCAATTTCATTATTCTCTTTTTTCAATAATTTTTCTTTGCTCTTGTGTTTGCATGTTGAAAATATTTGAATTGACATTGAATGTCGCCCAGTGACTCTGTTTTGCATTTTCTAGGCGACAAATTTTCTTCACTAGGCGACATTAGTGTCGCCTAGTCCCTATGTTAAAAAATGCTCTGATGAGTAGTATTTGACGACGAGTGATAGTTTGGTTTTATAAGCAGTAGTTAAAATTCAGAGTTAGGGCCCTGCTCCACATTGACGTAAAGCAGAAACGTAAAACGGATCAAATGGTGTTCCTATGGAAAGTACCCGGATTTTCGGTTTCTGCCTTCGGTTTCGGTCGCGTTTTACGCTGATGTGGAGCAGGGCCCTTATTCCTATATTTATCTAGTAAAATGTTTAACGATATTTTTAATCACCTAAATTGTTAAATGTTATTAATATTTTATTTTCAATGTCAAGATTTGCACATTTCAGCTTACAAATGTTTCTGTTTATGAATTTTTATTCTATCCAGATTGGTCGCAATAGAATAGTCGCATCCTTTTCAATGGTGATAGAGCTAGTATAGCTCATGTCGAAAACGTCGTTTTGTTTTTACCCCCAATTTGCTGAGTTATTTGCAGCAAGGAAGTCGTGTTTGTGTCCTCTCGCATGTGCAGATTTTTTAAAACTTACAATTATAATAATTAGTATTGACTTTTAGCCAGCTTCACACTTTTAAATTTTGTGATTATTTACGGTAAAAAGATGAAGTCGATTTGGGGCATGGTAATAAAGGAGTGTTATTTGAGACAGAATATTAGCTTGAAATGATTGAGAGTTGACTGCAATTCTCGAAAACCAGGCTCGTCGTTGGAGGAGGGGGGGGGGCCCTTTGAGATATCAGTATATTAACAGTCGGTGTGGATTTTGTTTACCGATAAAATTTGCACCCTTTGACCCCGCTCCCAGGACAACTTTAAAACAACGAGCCTGTCTATGTGCTAATTTTAGCGTATTTTTTAACTCCCAAAAGAAATAAAATAGCTGGATAAATACAACATATATATTTTTTAATTTGGAACTTTTTCTGCACTAAAAGAATAATACACAGATCTAGTTTCACACACCCATTGCATGTTTTCATTATAAAATAAATGAATAATTAATTAATTAATACACGTCGAAAGATCATCAGCAAAGCGATCTTGGAGATTACGATAAAACTGTTAGACCATTTACTCGTTTATTGCGTTACATGAACGATTTGAATTTGACACAAAAGAAATTTTAGTCATGTCCTCCTTTTTTTAAATTCAACTATTGAAAAACCTACTATTTTAGTTTTAGCTTCTAAAATTTAATATTCTTTATATTCTAATGCTTTTACAAAATAAATGTTTCGGGATATTAAAAAAAAACCTACTGCTCAAAAAATAGAACGAAAATTAAGAATAATCATTTTGAAAAGAATGAAAATATAATGTTATGTGTGAAGCAGATTTTCGATATTTGGAAGTATTTTTTTTTGGGAGGGGGGGGGGGCATTTCCCGCGAAACTTATTTTTCTAAATGATATTTCGCTCACTGGGTGCAATAGTAGCACATGTCAAAAAATGGTTATTTTTAGTAAATTGTACCATTATTACTAGTATTTTGTATTTTATCAACTAACAATACTGGCACATTGTTATGTTATTGTGCTACCGCTAGATAGAGATAGTGTCACTATTGCATTTGCCGCGTTTTTTAACCGCGACGCGACAACATCGGCACATTTATTTAGTGTGTCAGTGATCTTGGCAATAGTACGGTAAGTTTGATTGATATTATAGAATTTTGGTTAACACAACAATGGCACATTTTAAGTTATGCCAGTATTGTAAGTTTAAATTTTATTAAATAGTGATGGGCTATAATTCACAAGGAAATGAATAGCCCAAAAGTAGTGCCAGTGATCAAATATCAACAAGCTAATATTTATAAAGCAGAGTGCTGATAAACCCAGATTGATAAGCTGAAGGGGTCAGTACTTACGATAGTGAAAGATGAATAAGCTTGATTAACAAAAATAAACAATTTATTTAACAACATTAGTATGAAGTAAAAACAAGAAAAGTATTAACTCCAAGCCATAAAAAATCCCTATTAATTTATCAAAGTTATACCTAAATATTTCTCATACATTTATCTCTAATATCAATCGTATTATCAAAAAGAATCGAACCTAGACCTTACTTGACTATTACTTGAAAGAGGTCTGGTACATGACTAAGTACGATAATCAAAATTAGCGATACATTTCCGACTATTAAAAATAAACCTAACTACTTAAAACATAACATCCGCCTAACGCCCTTCACGAGCGAGCCCCTAGTCAAGACTACCTCGACGGTAGCTGACCGTTCAAGATCAACAAAGATCGAAAAGAGATAGAACGTCGGTCCACACGAGCTTATATCCCAGACTCTAATTTGCATATACTCGCACGTGCCGTCACCGGAGAGCCGTGTGCAAAAACTTCTAGAACCTTCCACTGCGGGATGACGTCGTCCTCCGCTCTTCCCTCAGGGCAGGAGATGGCTTGTTTCCTCCTCTCTCATTCTTGTGGTGACGTCATGTGTTGCTTTCTCTTAGGTCTCTTCTGACTTAGCTCGCAGCTCGAGGATGCATCGTAGGGTGACTAAATTACTCGTTTTTATATAGTGTGTTAAGTAATGAGATTTAAAGACAGGTAGGTTCCAGTAAATACATATTAAACTTTAGTTTGTTATCAAATAGACCAAAAATATTGGATCAACCTAATTTGTGCCAGTATTGCATATTTAATGGTTGACAGCGGCGGCGCTAGGTGGGGGGCAATTGCCCCCCTGTCGGAAGCGTCTTGCCCCCCCGTCGGGGAAAATTCCGAGCTCGTCGGAAAAAAAATTCCGACGCTAAAATTTTTTCCGATAGAAATCTGATAGATTCCGACAGAATAAGTAAAATTTTCCAAAGAAATATTTCTCTTTCAAAAAAAAAAATAAATAAATAAATAAAATCTAACTTATTTCCATTAATTGAAAAATAGCGCGAATTTTTATCCAATGCAGAACACGAAAACCTCCTGGTAAGTTCTTCTCGTGATCCATCCTTCTTCTCTCATCTCGTTGTGTCCAGGCGAACACGGTATTTTAGTTTTGGGCAAAGTTTCTTTGTTGAAAAGGAGAAATCTTTTTTCCTAATCAGACACCACACGAAAACCGCTTGTAGCGTGTTTTGAACAAACATTCATTGTCATTCGAGAGACACTTTCCGATCTTCCCGATGGCGATTCGATGAATTGCCCCCTCTAAGTGATTTCCTGTCATTCATTGCCTGCTGGCTGTCAGCAGGGAGTAGTGTGCAAATTTCCCGTATTGAGACGATACAAAGCAGATTTGCTGCTACTTTAGTCCTAAAAAGCCCATCAGCGTAAGGACCGTGGTGACAATTAGGCTATCGGAAATTTTCAAAGGAAATGTAGAATGGGAAGTGGGGAAATGCTTAGGTCCCCGTATGGAAGACCTCAGACGAAACTTTTCAAAAGCGATTCGAAAAGTCGTCGTACAGTTGAACGATTCTAGTAACTAGTGACGCAATTTAAAGTTCTGTCTAATGAGTTAGGCACTTACTCGTATAGTAAGAAGAAAGTAAAGTTAAAGCTCAAAATAATTTTCTTCATTACAGAGGTAAGAACTTATTGTGTTTCATTTAAAGAAATGATAGAGCTTCGCTTCTCAATTTGTTATTTAATTGCATTGCATATCCTTCTCTAACATGCATGTACATTTGCTTTAAAAGAAAAAAAAATATGATAACTTTTTATCGATATAATTTATAGCTGTGTTATACTATGCCGATGGTTTTAAAACATTAAACGATATTTGCAGAATGTAGTCTTTTGCAGCTTGAATAATGCATGAAGAATGATGGTTAGCATTGATTTTAACTGAGCTGATTAAATTAAAAGTTCTATTATTTGTGTCAATTTATATTTCCGCCGTTTAAAATATAATCAACTCGAAAATTTGTTTTAAGTGTAAACATGCACTGAGTAATTTTAAAATTCTCTATGCACAAAAATATAAGATTTTTTTCCTACGTTTTTCCAGAAGGGGGACAAGGGGTATATACTCATTGTAAGTTATACCAAAAAAATAGCAAAACCACACCCACTTGCATGTAAATCAATTAGTTTCCCAAAGTCAGGTGGAGCATTGCTTTCGCCTCCGATCCCCCAAAGGCAGGTCTGCTGAAATGTATTAGATTCTGATGTAGAGATTCTGATAACATTTGTAATCATTAATTTTATTTTAAAGTAATAAAAAATTTAAGTTCGATGAAAGGCCAGAACTTGGAAAAGCAAGTTTGAGATTGTTTTGGGACTGGGTGGCTTGTTTTTTTTTTTTTTTTTTTGCTATTTTCTTCTTTTTTCTTTTCTTATCATTTTTAATAGTGTATCAAAATTTGCTAATTCTGTCGTATGAGCTAGGCTGGAGTAGGAAAGCGATTTCCAACAAATAAAGTTTGGGACACAACATATGAAAAAAAAAAAAAAAAGCCAAAAGATGGATATGAAATTGATCTCTCTTCTTTCTCCGTTTTTTTCGTATGTATATATCCTTCAATATCGATTTGTCCATTCATTTTTAATTTTGTCTCTTTTACGGATATTTTTGAGTTTCGGGTTTAATTTTTTCAGCTTTTCTCTCTTTCTATTGTATTTAAATTTAAATTAGCATATGGTGAAATGCGCAATATTTTTTCTTCTGTAACAGGATTTGAAAACTTCGCCTACAAAGCGTTCAGCAATTATCCTATAAGTGTAGACGAAACTATTTTAATTTTTTACTATGTGGAAGTGTAGAATGGAAAAAATTGTACTTTGTAGTATTATCCTATGCGGGGGGAAAAAACCAAAGGAATTTCCATGCCTCTCAACTAAAAAGAAACTTTTAAAGTGGTTATAATTTTATAGATGTTTTTTGAAAAGAACATTTGTTGGGGAGTGGGGTTAGCAATGGCGTAACTAGAGGGGGGGGGGGGGGCAAACCGGGCTCGTGTCCCGGGCGCCAGAATTTAGGGGTGCTGAACTGGCTAAGTAACTGCATAATTTTCTTTTCATTATTTTTTTAAAAAAAGACAAATTTTTAAAAGAAAGCTCTCCCTAAAAAAAAGTCTCAATGCAGGCACAGGAAGAATTTAAAGAAATGTCTTTTAATGTTTAAAAGGAGTAGGAAAGATTAACGGAGAGAAAGTGAGAAGAGGCCAGTAAATGGCTTGAATATATTTTCTTTTAGAGAGTGACCAGTTAAAGTTTCATCTTGAATCACTCACTCCGAGAAGTGAAGCTTTGAAAGCACCCCGATACAAAGAAGCGGAAAATGCGTCCCTTTTCCAAGATTAAACTGCAATAAAACTGTCAACATGGTGTCTTCCTTTTAGCTTACAATGACGAAAGCTTGTTCACCCCACTGGCCTAGGGGAAAATCCTTGCAGCGTTCCCTTTTCGGTAGCCTCTGTTTTAGGAATCGGAGCCACAAGTCCCCCTTATCCGTCTCCACACAGTAGAATCATTCACTAAAGGGCATCTTTAGCTACTACAACGGATTTATTTCTCCTCTTCTAATATTGCTTATTTCCTCTATGATCTTCAGAAAGTACTGATTTCACACCTAGTGGCAAGTAATACAAGCAGTCAGGGGGGGGGGCGCCAAAATGGAGGAGGGCACTATTACAGCCGATAAAAAAAATATTAAAAAAACAAAACTCTTGGGGAAAATGTTAAATGCAAATTTTTCCCCTTCTAAGTTTTATCAACTATGTCCCTTACCCTTCAGAAACTAGGGAGGGGTTTATTCTTTAATCAGATAAGATTATTCAGCAACTGCTTCAAGCATCAAAGTCTACATGGATGCTCGTATTTTTTATTAAAAAATATTTTAAATATATATTTCTAAACAATTTGAATAATAAAAATGACCGGTTTTAAAGTAAATCACTTAATCGGGTTTCCGGAAATTTTCGCGTTAATAAAAAGTACCAATTTTCAAATTTAAATTCTTGTTTTAAATAAATAAATTGTACAGAATATTTTTCAGCCATAATATGTGAAGTTTCGTAAAGTATTTAATAAACAAATGATAATTAATAAACATTCATTCAATAATAACTTTTTTTTAATACTCTCGTTCCATTTCTTACACAGTAAAGTTTAGGATTCCTAAGTTTCTTAAAATTTCACTGTACACTTCTTTTAATGCTGAATATTGGATAGTTTAAATGTAAAATTTACATTTTTTTTACTTGAGATTTTTTCTAAAGTGAAATTCATGAAAATATTTTTAATTTGCAAAGTATTTAAGGCTTTTAAAATTTATTTCTTTTCAAATAGTTTTCAAACGTATTAAATATAATATTCAATGTGAAAAGGAAAACAATTAGTCATTTGGTATTTAGTTAACGTTTTTTTTTTTTTTTTTTTTAACAATTGGGAGTATTCCTTTTCTTTTTTTTTTTTTTTCTTAATTTCAAAATAAAAACTACTGAAAAACTAGAGATAAACTGAATAAAGATAGAACTCTCATTTTACACGATTCCCGATTTTTCAATTATGAATTCAAAAAACTGTTTTTGTTTTGAAAATATTTAAGGTTACTCAGCTTGTATTTATTTTTGTTTTTATTATTATTATCATTATTCTCTAGGTTATCATTTGATGATATAGTAAAAGCTTTTGCAGCCAAAAAAAGCTCGCAAAATAAAGTTCTAGTGGTTTTCGTTTTTTAATGTAAGTGATGTAAAGATGAAACTAAATAGAAATGTATTTAAAATGTTTCTTCATTATTATTAGTCATATATTCAATAATTAAATAATATTTTCTAAAAAACCGAAAGTAAAACAGCGTTTTATTTTGAAACTCGGGTGGCATGTCATTTAATATTAAATAAAATGAGAAAAGTTAGCACAAGAGGCATAGCCGATTAAAAGTTGAAGAAGTTCGGTATTTTGAAGTGATAACTTGCAGTTTACTATAAGGTATCACTCCAAAATTGTCAATTCAATCCAACATTTTTACTCGGACTTCAGAATTAGGATTTCTAACAAATAAAAATATTTATGGGGAAATTAATAATTTCTAATAAAAAATGGAGTATGTTTCGTAAATTAAAAATAATTTACGAAACATACTTTTCTTTTCATTTCTTTTCAAGAAACGAAAACGGGGGAGAGGGGGGTCCCACGATATTTTTATTTATAGTAAAAAGAATTAAAAAAACGGACGTAACTAAGCTGGTGAAACCCGGAAAAAATTACAAAATTTTCATTAATTAATAATTTCGTTCTCCGTATATCTATTTATTTCGGATAATAAAACTTGTATTAGTATGTTTCTATCATTTTATTTAATTTCAATCATCGTATTTTAGTTTGATGATAAGCTGTAAATACAAAATTCGTATTTGTTTTGTTAGAGGTAAGAATGATTACTTTTGTATTTACGCATCATAAAAAATGGAAAGATAGAAGAAGGTGGGAGGGGGGAGGAGAGTTAGTGAATGTAAATTTTAAAATTTTATTTATGCCCCCCTGTCGGGGAAGCTTGCCCCCCTATCGGGCATTTCCTAGCGCCACCTCTGATGGTTGATATTTCTGAAATGAATAAAAAGCAATAACGGCACAATTATTGTTTTTCATTTTTTTTAATAAAAAAAAAGGTTTTGTTGAAAAAATTAAACTAATACAATTTGATACCTATCTTTAAAAGTGTAAACCAATACAATTTTTTTAATTAATCGAGAGAGTTGATATGGAATATTGAAATCAACCAACTTCTCTTTATAAATCAGTAATTTTCCCAAAACTAAGAATTTGTTGATGTGCCACTATTGCACCCAGTGAGCGATTTGTCTTTAAAACATCACTGCTGGTGTTAACTATCGAACGTTACTGCATAAGGCGCTCAAAAGATATTTGCACGAGGGCGCCGATCAGGCTTGGCGCGGCCCTGAACATGTGCTATTTTGTATGTTTTAAAAATATTTTTCACTCATGTTTAGGTACAAATATTTTTTTAGGAAAATTATTTTAGTGAAAAATATCATGCCTTTTTCGAGCTTTGAGTTATAACATATTCATATTGTTTAGTGATTTTTATGTCAGGTGTATTTAGACAAAGAAAGGCTCACTGCATTATGTGATCTTTTACCTATGTAATATTTAAATTTTTAGTGATTTAGTTCAGAATTGTATTTGCTAAGCGTATCCATCTGCAGCAATAAATTTGCAAATTATCATTCAACAATACATTTGGTATTTAATATTCAAAAAACAAATTCTTAGGAGGGAAAATGTACTGTTTTATGGTGCGAAGATTAAAATTATTTCTATACACACAATTTTTACTGTCACATTGCTTTGTAACATAAATATACACCTCATAGTTTGCGATTCAAAATTCGACTGTTTCGTAAATATCGTACCTTTTCGGGTTTTTAAGTTATACAATATTCATTTTTTTTGTGATTTTGTTTTTCAATTGTATTGTAATAAAAAAAGATTTTACTGTAATTTGTGAACTTTTACCTGTGTAATATTAAAATTTAGAGTGATTTTGCTCAGAATTGCATTTTCTAAACGTACCTCTCTGCATTCGTAAGTTTTCAAATTATTACTATTATAGCTTATTTTTTATTTTTTTCCTTAGTAAATACAAATGTATTCTTGGACGACAATTTGTACATTTATAACCGTAGGTAGATCGCTCAGTATATAAAATTTTTAACTAAATCACTCTAATTTTCAATTCTACACAAGTAAAATTCGCAAATGACAGTAAAACTTTTTTTTAATATCTTTTATTTAGGTGCGAAGATTAAAATTATTTCTACACACATTATTTTTACAGTCACATTACTTTGTAACATAAATATACACCTCATAGTTTGCGATTCAAAATTCGACTGTTTCGTAAATATTGTACCTTTTCGGGTTTTTAAGTTATACAATATTCATTTTTTGTGATTTTGTATTTAAATTGTATTGAAATAAAAAAAGGTTTTACTGTAATTTGTGAACTTTTACCTCTGTAATATTAAAATTTAGAGTGATTTTGCTCAGAATTGTATTTTCTAAACGTACCTCTCTGCATTCATAAGTTTTCAAATTATTACTATTATAGCTTTTTTTTTACTTATTTTTTTCCTTAGTAAATACAAATGTATTCTTGGACGACAATTTGCACATTTATAACCGTAGGTAGTACGGTAGATCGCTCAGTATATAAAATGTTCAACTAAATCACTCTAATTTTCAATTCTATAGCTAGTATATATAAAAATGGATGTATATTTGTATGTTTGTTCTTTATACAAATCCACAGTTTTTGTCGGATTTTCATCAAACTTGGTACAGAGGTTCTTTGGTGCACTAGAATTCACATATGTGGGGTTTTGGAATTTTTTTAAAAATCCAAAAAGCTCAAAATAAAAATTTTGTCTCAAAATGGCCGTTTTTTTTCAATTTTGAATAAGGGTGATTCTACAAATAAGGGAATATTTCTAGCATGTAGATTTCAAAATATTAATTTAAAATTAAAAATCTGAAAAAATCAGCGAAGTACTTTATAAGTTGCATAATTAAAATAGAATATCAGCAGAGCTTAAATGTTTGTATTTTATTGTATTTTTAGGTTTTTATTTTTTTGAAGGCATATGTGAATGATAAAAAGGACATGTGGATGACACAATGGGTATGTGAATAATACAATAAGTATGTGAATAACACAATAAGTATGTGAATAACACAAACACAGTAGGTATATTAATGAAATTTTGTAACCTGTAAACTGTTAGACATAATTTTTAAACATTGTACTGTCATAGTTTGGCTTTTGATTCATCCACGTGTCTCATATTGGGGCATGTGAATGACATTAGAAAAAGGACATGTGGATGACAAAACACAAGTAATGTGTTCTCAAAAAGTCAATTCTGAATATTTTTCGGTCTAACCTTGAATAAGAACCAACAAATGCAAGCTTTAGGACTATTCAATTATCAAAATTTATTTACATGAACATTTTACTTGCATTCTGTAGGCCATGTTAATGACAAAGATGAAAAACACTTGCCTTGAAAGTTGAGTTTAGCTCCTTTTTATCAAAAAGTAATTGCAGAACAGCAAAATTAATCTTCTGCCAGGAATAACAAAGTTTCATGCTTTATTTTAAGATTTGTTGCCAGATTTTGAAATAAAACATTTCAGAGAAAAATAGCTATACTTTACAGACATATGGATGACTGATAATCGCTGGGACAAAGTTTAGATTAACTTTTAGAGATATTATTTTCCCATTATTTTGCTTTTTTGTGATTTACATCTTGCACATATTCACATTTATAAATAAAAAACTCTTGAGAAAAAAATCACTTATTTTTTTTTTAAATCTATATTCCATTGAGTGTGAAAATTGCACCCATGGGACAGGGCATGTGGATGACATTTCAATGTAATATTTTATTTTTAAATGAATAATAATTAATTATTGACTTTGTTGATAATCAGAATTATAGAACAAAAGACGCATAAAATATTCCCAAAATAGTTTTTCATTAAATTAAAAACAAAAAGAGCAATCAGTATGGAACACAAATTTACCCATTTTTGTAGAATCACCGATATATAGAGCAATAGAGATAAGCCTTTGAGAATACAAATAGATAAAAATTAACATTTAAATCTGAGTATTTTCCAACAAAGATTAGGATCAACAAGGAATTGTCAATTTAAAGCTCACCTATTTCATTTTAGCATGAAATAAGTTAAAAACAGTTATAATTAACTATGTCATGTTGTATTAATAAGCAATCGGAAAAATAATAATTGGAAATTAAGCTGCTGAACATTCTGTTGTCTGTCCCCACTTAATCGGGTAACGGATAAAAAAATACCCCACTTATACGAATAAAACATCCCGGAACAGAATCTTTCCGATGCCATAGACGCAATGTTAAAGATCACCGCTTAATCAAATACCCCACTTAATCCAATAATAATGCTTGGAACCAACAGTATTCGTTTAAGTGAGGCTGACAGTATTTTTAGCTATAAAAATGATGGAAAAGCGAATAAAAAAAAACAGAATAAATAAATTGTTCAATTACTGATTACAAACACCAATTTGCTGCTACTTAAGGTACTTTCCAAATCATTTGATTTCACCTTTTAATAACAATAGACTTTCTCTAATTTTTTGTCTTTTTCCAGCACCAAAACCATCCCCACTTTGTTTGAACTGGAACCATAGGCTGAAAAAAATCTCCCCCATTGATACAGAAGTTGAAGGACAACTCTGTACCTCAGAACCAGACTAACGTAAGTCCATTTTCGTCATTTTTCGGTAGAGAGGAAAAACGATTGTCGAATACATTGTTTTTCCCCTATACTGAAAAATGACGAAAATGGACTTACGTTAGTCTGGTTCTGAGGTACAGAACTGTGCAACTTAAAACAAAAATCATTAGGTAACACACCTTTAGTTTTCATAGCATTGATTTTTAAAAGCGTTAAGGGAGACCATGCGATAAAATTGTAAGGATTTTGTCGGACAGTTGAATGATTTGCAGCTTTTTTTTTGTACGCATTACTTTTATTATTTGATTTACAGCGAAGGTTTTGTTTCAGTGCTTAAATTGCCACTACGGTTAACTTATTAAAATGTGTGGAGGTCATTTATATTAATATAGGATATAATTTTGAAAATCTAAAACAGACGGTCTTTTTCAATATAAACCGGCAAATCGTTCTTTTTTTTTTTTTTTTTGATAAAGCCAACTTTTTTTCAGTCCTGTCCCATAGTCAAGCACTGTATAATTAAGATACAAAAACTAATTGAAATTTAATTGTTGACAAAAGATATTTATATCAAATAAGAAACTTTTCAGAACTAGTGGGATATTATTTTTTAATTTGATCTAATTACTTAAATTTTTAAATTTTCCATGATGCTTTACTCGCCCATGAGAATCACTCGTCCCCAAGAGTGAGAATTTAAAAACCCAGTGATTTTTAACTGAATATTATTAGTTTTTTTTTTCTAAAAAATAGACAAAATGGGAATTAACATTAGTAAACAACAGATATCAAGCACAAATTATCAAAAACTTATTTTATGCACTAATATTTATTTTTTGTATAACATTTAGTATGAGTAAAAAATCCGAAAAGACTGAAGTGCATGCAGTCACCTGTCAGCAATACCTGATTGGACAAACATAAATTTATCGGGAAATATTTTTTTTCCCTCTGCACATCATTTAAAGGGCTGTTTGGTAAAATTAAGTATTGTGCTTTAACATTATTCAAAGCTTTAGAACTTATTTTAACTTGCAAACAACGGAATGCTTTAAAGGTCGAGACTAGAGGTCCCCACTCGCCAGTGGCGACTAAAAGTTATATTTTGGCCACCACAAAAAGTTATGTTGGTCGCCAAACTGGTGACCCACTTTTTTCCGAACAAAAATACTAACTGCCAGTGCATCGTGCCCATTATGAAAAGAAAATGGCCAATAGCATCGTCACTGGCGGCCAATGTTAACTTGGAGGAAAAATCAATCCATCCACTATACAAAACATCTAAATACATAATTTCAATCTAGAAAATGCAATGAAACTTTGTTAGGAAAATATTTTTGAAAAAAAAATTGAACCGACTTCGGAACTTCACTCAGCAAATGCTCTAAAAAAATATTTTTGAAAAAAAAAAATTGAACCGACTTCGGAACTTCACTCAGCAAATGCTCTAAAAAGTAAAAAATAATTTTATTCTTTGAACTCCATCGATACTACATTTAAACATAAGTTTTGAAGTCGGCGCAAAAAAAGCCAAATAGAATCATTCGAAACTATAAATATAAATTTAAATGAATCCAGGTTCTTTATTCGCATTCGCATTCATTGAGAAATACATATACAAATATTCAGCTCTCAATTTTCAATGATTTCTCTGAAAATGTTGGCAAAATATAGTAAACATCATTTTACCTATAGTTTTTGCGCCGACTTCAAAACTTATGTTTAAATGTAGTATCGATGGAGTTCAAAGAATAAAATTATTTTTTACTTTTTAGAGCATTTGCTGAGTGAAGTTCCGAAGTCGGTTCAATTTTTTTTTTTCAAAAATATTTTTATTTTAATCTTTTTAGTGTAAATGTACATATGAAATAAGGTAATGTTTCCATTGCAAAACTTCACCTAATTTTCTTAAGTAAATGCTTCATAAAATAAACTATGTAAGAAAAAAAAAGAAAGTATCAACGCGTCTAAAATTTTAAACGATTGACACTAAAAAATAATCCTTGTTATTCTCTGGTATTTATTTGTGTACTAGTTTAATTAAAGGCTAAATATTAACGGCTTTTCAACTAATTTATGTTTCAAAACAACACTAGATTCTCGCAGTTCATAAAATTTCACGACGTATTACATAGGTGGCCCGCTAATGAGTTTTATGTTTGATTCAGTTAAGCCTTCATTCACAATTTTCATGATCATTATAATAACTGTTTCATATTAATCACGTTCTGTAACAATGGATTTCATATTTAATCACTTAGGACAAATCGCTTTAAATTTGAGCAAAAATTTGGAGATTTTCCTCATTTTCTTCAGAATTCCTTTATCAAACCTTATGTAAATTAAGACTAACAAAACCTGAAATATTACGAATCAATCAGTACCTGGTACGACTTTCAGTTCGTTGGAGTTCAGGAGAAAAAAGCAGGACATAGAAAGATACTCGGTTTAAAATTTTCAAAAAGACCATAGAAAGGAATTTCATTATGCAATCCAGAGAAGCCTGGCGTTCAAAATGGTCATTATTACGATTACTGTGATCCCAATTTCTTTTTCGAAAGATTTCTTCAGGTTCCCGTTATCGAACCCGGACCACGAGAGGATGGGACCAATCGGAAAGAAAGACCTTTCTAACAAAAAAAGAATTTTTGAAATCGGTCCAGGCGTCTTCGAGTAATCTTGGAACATACCGAAAAAAAAAATTTCTCCGACGAATTGTATAACCTCCTCCTTTGTTGAAGTCGGTTAAAAATAGTCAAAGATGACAAAATTTTTTGATTAATCCCAGCATGTTTGAAAGTTCGAGTATGCAGGTGCGTTTATTTATTAAGTTTTCTTTTATAACGTCTTATTATTTGGATTTTAAAATTAATAATTTTCTTTTTCAGAAAATGTTTGTAAGGTTTCTTTTTCTTTTATATATAGTAGTGAGTTAACATACATGCAAGTACATAATTTAATATCACTATATGCAGAATCAATAAAATACTCCTGGTACATCAGGATAGTGCCAAGACCTGATGAAAAACAAATTGCAATTTTCTTTTGAAAGTGTTCCGGTTTATTGGAAAAACGTTACTCGCTTTCATTGGGAAGGTTTGAATTCTTCAATGAAATTCCAGGTTAATTTCAAGATGGTTACTGGCTTTTAGTGGGAAACTTTCTTGATTTTGACAGATATGTTACTGGAAAATTTAGGCACATCATCTGCCCATTTTCTCCCCGGAACGTCTTTGATTTTTTTTACAGTGAATGGGCTTGCAGGTAGTTTTATTACATTTTTACCACAGGCAAACTTGTGACAGTAAACGTTTGTATATATATGTCTAAAAATATGATTTATGAGTTTTCTTCAACAGTTTGAGGCAGGTTCACCATGCAAATTTAAATACTTGATGGCTCTCTTGCATACATAAGATAATAACTTCCTTTCAAAGACAGTTTTTTTTTTTTTGTGCTGTGCAAATACTATTCAATTCAACCTATCCAGCACCCTGTGGCTTCTTCAGGATATGATATATACATAAAAGGGGGTACATATCAGGTTTAGTGACATAAAAGTCATATATTAGTAAGAATATTATTATAGTAAAATACTTTAAGTAAAGGTCCCTTTTCGTGCACTCTTCTTTGCCAGATTTAAAGCAACTTGGCTAGCCTGTTGAAGAAGCACATTTACTTATTTATTTTTGTGCATGGCTTCAATATTTTTCTGTTGTGTTCAAAGTTTTTATGTTTGTTTGTTTCTCTTTTTTCCCCTACCCTCAATGTATGATTTTTTTTTTTTGTTATTTTCAGTATTAACCCGGACAACTAGATCTGAGACTTCAACGTGTATGATATCAATAACATTATAAGCCCATGAAACTCCAACATTGCAAAACTTCCACTTGCATCTAAACAAGTTCATCGAAGTAAAGGTTTCAAGAAATGCAACTCCGGTGGTATTTTCTCGGGTAATAAGGCTTAAGACAAACTGTGTTACCTCATCTGAGCCAATCCAGGTCACATGCGGAAACAGACGCATCTATTATTTTGCAGGGATGTTATAGTATGGCTTTTTTGCAAGTGTGTTAGCTTCTAAATAAATTAGGATCTCAATGAAATCAAGGATACAAGAGTTTTAAATTACCCCCCATTCCTTCTGAGAGTCTTGTCTTTATTGGCCACTTGTCAAGTATGTAGCAAACATGGGCAGACAGCAAGGACTTTTTTATGTTTCATATTCTTCCGAAACTGATTTTGAGGTTCCTCTACAGACAAGCCATTGTTCTTCAAAGTATTTGTTTGTCTTCAAAGCATAAAGCTATTGTTTAAAAGCATTTTCTCGGTCTTCAACTCTAAAGGAACATCTAAGAACACACACTGGAGAAATGTCATATTCATGTGAATGGTGCTCTAAGGCATTTCCTTTTTTGTCAAGTTTAAAAGTACATCAGAGAACCCACACTGGGGAGAAACCCTATTCATGTGAACTCTGTTCAAAGTCTTTTTCTCAATCTTCACATTTAAAGAGACATTTAAGAGTCCATATTGGGGAGAAACCCTTTTCATGTGAACATTGTTCAAGTGCTTTTTCTAATCCTTCCGATTTAAAGAGACATTTAAGAGTTCACACTGGGGAGAAACTCTTTTCGTGTGAACATTGTTTAAGTGCTTTTTCCAATCCTTCCGATTTAGAGAGACATTTAAAAGTTCACACTGGGGAGAAACTCTATTCGTGTAAACTCTGTTCAAAGGCTATTTCCAGTTCTCGCAATTTAAAGAAGCATTTAAGAGTCCATACTGGGGAAAAACCTTATAAGTGTGAACTCTGTTCAAAGGCTTTTTCACAATCTTCATACTTAAAGATACACTTCAGAATTCATAGTGGTGAAAAACCCTATCCGTGTGAGCTCTGTTCAAAATCGTTTGCTACGTGTTCAGCTTTAAAGAAACATTTAAGAGTTCACACTGGTGAGAAACCCTATCCGTGTGAGCTATGTTCAAAATCGTTTGCTACGTGTTCAGCTTTAAAGAAACATTTAAGAGTTCACACTGGTGAGAAACCCTATCCGTGTGAGCTATGTTCAAAATCGTTTGCTACGTGTTCAGCTTTAAAGAAACATTTAAGAGTTCACACTGGTGAGAAACCCTATCCGTGTGAGCTATGTTCAAAATCGTTTTCTACGTGTTCAGATTTAAAGAGACATTTAAGAGTTCACACTGGGGAGAAACCCTATCCGTGTGAGCATTGTCCCAAGGCATTTGCAACATCTTGCCAGTTAAATGTACATTCGAGGACACATGCTGGGTAAAGCCATAGTCACGACAACTATGACTAAGAGCAGTTTTTGACAAATCACGTGTCCTTCATGGTACATTTGTTTAAAGACATTGTCTCCCATTTCAGATACTTAAGAAACTTAAAATGCGTCCGTACTCGTGAACAGCCATATTTGTCTCAATACATTCACTCTTTCTTCAAGCTTCGGCCTGCATTTGAGGGTCCGCTCTTGTGCACTGTAAAAAAGGAATTGTTTTTACTGTATAATACAACTAACTTTATTGTAATGAACTGCAAAAATTGCTAATTTTACAGTAATTTACTAAAATTGCAAATTTTACAGTAATAAACTGTAAAATTACCAAATTTACGCTAGTAAACTATAAATTTCTAATTTTACAATTTATTACCGCTCATTTTAGTTTTAAACTGGACCCTCTGCTGCCAGTATTATACTGTTGTTTTTACAGTATAATACAGCTAAATTTTACAGCAATAAACTAAAATTGCTAACTTTACAGTAAGAAACTGTAAAATTGCTAGTTTTACAATTTTTTACTGTAAAAACAACTTCATTTTTTGCAGTGTGTAGATGCCTCTCAAGTGGCTCTGGTGCTTTTCATTCACTCAACCTCCCAGTTTAGTTACACATACGAGAGCCCATTAACAAACATTATTGTTTTTAAAGCAGTGAGTAACCGCCTCTAAGCAAGTGCTAAGTCAGAATACATCGCCAACTCGTTCATTTCGATCCATGGACTGCAGTTTCTGGCTTATTATGCCCTCATCAGCATGGAATACGAAAGTAAACGAGTTGGAGGTTTTTTTTTTTTTTTTTTTTTTTTTTTTGTACCGTTTGCTTCGTTCCGAAGTCATTGTAGTCTGTGAGACGAAGGCAAAAAAGATGCTTAAAAACATGGTTTCGTTTGCCAACTTCGGGGACTACAAAATGGGATATTTTTCTGAAACCTTAGAGTCTACAGATGAAAAAAACACAATGTTCCCAAAAAATACTGTCTCATTAGTTTTTTACAGACCAATAAAGATAGATGACAAAATATGTGAAATGTAAGTCTAGGGGCGGATAATTTCGTTAAATATCATAAAAATGTGTCTGTCTCTGTCTATATATTTATATGTACATATAGATGGATTGATAGATACTGTTTGATATTCGTTTCGGCGACCTTCCTCGAATTCGCGCATGTGTCAGGTCTCAACCGATTTTATGAAACTGGGGGGTGATTGTGATGAGAGAGATAAGGAATGGGAAGAGATTTTTCTTAGTTTTGTTTTGTTTTTCGTTACATTCGTTTATTTGAGGTGTTGATTTGTGTTGGTGGGGTTTTTTTTTTTTTTTAATTTCTCTTCCTTATCATTTCTATAAAAATAAAATAATATCTGACAAAGTAGAAATGCTGCCATTGTGCATTTTCGTAATCAAGCTGTCTCCCTTTTTAAAATAGAACAGTTCAACGTTGCTAGGCACGGCTTTCGAGGTCGGACAGTAGATAGATATTTACGGAAAAAAAAAGTGTTAACAAAAAATAAGTTTTTTTGTTTTCATTTACATTTGAATTTGACAATAGACAAATAAATACCTTTGTGTAATGAAAAAAAGCACATAAAAATATATTAAAACTCAAATGAGCAGGAAAACGGCATACACGTGTTTCGGCGTTACAAGGAACACCTTTTTCGATGCTAAAAATGTGAGTTTATGGATAAAATTCTTCATCAAATTCATCAAATACTAATTCTAAGTGAATTATCATGATTAGAAAAAACATTTATGCAAATCTGCTGACATAAGAGCAAAACTTCATACACGAATATTTTTGCACCTTCATGTGCATCTTTTTGAAGAAGAAAGAGTTTCCTAGCATGCATTGAAGATGTGTGTTTGCACATTATCTAGTGCAGTGGAAATAGTGTTTCACTATTTCAATGTGATGGCAGTATTTATAATGTGTACTCAATGAATTTTTTACAATTGCTTCTTTTTTTTTTTTTTGGATTTCTGTAGGTTAAAAATCTTTTTTCCTGAACTCTTTTTTTTCCAGCAAATTACACGCAAGATAGAGAACGATGCCCTCAGAACAGAGTTTAACTTTCTGCAGAGCTCAATGGAGCTGAGTTCCTGCACTTTGTTTCAATTGTAGCTGAACTTTTGTATTTTAGTCGAAATTCAGGCTTTTTACATTCAAAAATAGGTTCTGAAGACTATAGACAGGGGAGGTAGTTTTCAGGGGCTACCCCTGATTTCAGGGTTTTCCAAATAAGTATTCAGAGTTTCACAGAATGCTTTTCCATGATTTGACTCTTGTTCATTTTCGCCCTTTCCTCCTTAGCGAAAAAACAAGCTGAACCATTATACATGTTCATTTTTGTATAAGGTAGATTTTTTTTTTTCACTACTATCTAGGTTACGGGCTTTTACATGACAGAAATTTCAATTCTTAAACAGTTTTCTTTTACATTTTTGAGGCTTGAAGTCCTGATTTTCTTAAACAAGTTAAATGAATATGAAATATTTATCTTCCTATTTGCTATTTTATGTTGATTCCATTAACATTTGCAAATAATGTGAATGCCCCTCAAAAAAAAAAAAAAAAAAAAAGACTCTTTCAAAAACATCTCTCCAAAAATTTCTATGATGCAATCTGCGCTATCCTTCTCTACATTAAGGGCATCCCTGCAAATGAAACATAGAGCATTAGAAAAATTTCAGGCTTCATTACATTTCACTTTTCACTTTCAGGGTTTTTAATGTTGAGTCACTCTCACCCCTGCTATAGGGCTCCTGCCTTTATTTTGTTAGCACCACCCTCGATTCTTGTCAATCCTCTCTTTGTTTTTAATTTCGATTACCTGCTTGCTCTATAACCTGGTCTTTCTTTATGCTACAAAATACATTCATAGTTTATGTATCAGCCACAAATTTACAAACACTTATTCACTGTGAGCATACGCATGTATCACACGCAAATTTAGTATTTCATGTAAATAAATGGGTAAATACCGACCGAAGTTGATATGATAAGTAAAGACCCAATGCGTTATTATTCCAACCGTGATGCGTAAGGTGTATTATAATATTACTTAGAAATAAAACTGCATGCCAAGTTATAAAACAGTCATACAAAATTAACTTTTAAAATATCGTGTGTTAAAAAAATGCAGCAATGATAAGAAACAGAGAGGTTTAACATGAAAACAAGAAGCATCCATCCGCACAGGCTACGCTAGTGCAGTTAACGAAACAATGAGATTAAGAGCAAGCTGAAATGCGGATTGATACATACACTCAGGCACACTGAAAATAGCGACCCAAGAAGAAAGCATCGGATTGAAATGAAATTTAATACACATAATGATACAGATGAGAGATTCACTTGATCTCAAAATCAAGACAATTGAACGAATACATGGTGTGCAAGGACACAAATACAGAGCAACTTCAATAGCGCGTTGGACCACCTCTAGCTGCAATACATGCCGCCACACGGTCCGGCATTGAGTTGATTAGACGCCTGATATTGTCCTGAGGCAGATGGGCCCACAAATTTGTAACAGCCAACTCCAAATCACGCACAGAGTGACACGATGGCATCTGACATTTTAACTGATCCCACACATGCTCTATAGGGGATAGTCGGGGGAGCGGGCCGGCCATGGAAGAGTCTGAAAATGATGTAGGAAGTCTTGAGAAACTCTTGCTGGTATCGGACAAGCATCATCTTGCTGGAAAATTGACCCTGGGAGACCATTTAGGAAAGGTCCTACATGGGGTCGAAGAATATCATCAACGTAACGTTGGCCGGTTAAGTTTCCGCGCATCACAATTAGATTGGACCGGCTATCATAGGATATGGCCCCCCAGACCATTACACCAGCTGTGCAGGCAGTGTGACGTAGAACAGTGTGGGAGGAATTGTACCGCTCACTTGGGCGCCTCCACATCCGTACACGGTTATCATCAGTCCCTAAAACAAACCGAGACTCATCACTAAACACAACTTTTTGCCAATCTGTGACATTCCACATTGATCTGGCTTGGCACCACTGCAGACGCAGTCGCTGATCAATCCGACGATTTCTTCTTGGGTCGCTATTTTCAATGTGCCTGAGTGTATTTCGATTTTCTTTGTTGTTAAATCGCAAAACAAATAAAGTAAGTAAGCAAAATAACTTATTAATATATTTTGCAACATAAAATCGTATGGAAAAGAACACTTAAGGTAGATAAACTGTTTATTTAAATTTTAAATTACAAATATTTTGTGCAATAGCGGGGACAATTTTTGTTATGAATGAGCTAACAGACTAAGGAATATAGTCCCTATTTCAGTTACTAATTAAAACTTAATGAGACGAGGTCTGCTTGGGAACATTGGATTTTTCAATTGAGTTACCGAAGTCCCTAAGATTGGTAAACGAACTTGAACGATATCGAAGCTTGGCCTACAGACTATTGTTTTCGAGTCATTCAATTTTGAAATCGGGGAGTGCTTTTCTGGGCACCCTGTAGTTAAAATTCATCCAGCACATCGGCGAGAGGAATAAAATTATGGTGCAGGTCAACTCGTAAATGGAAGGGAAAATGTAACTGATTGCTTATGCTAAAATTTTATTAGTTAACCAAGAAGCGGGATTTTAGTCAGTTATTTTTTTTTCGTACCAATGCAAATTAATTGGCAAAAGGAAGGTCGTAAAGCTGAACTATTCAATGAAATTGATGATGCATTTTTTGTATATTAAATTTGCGTTAATAATTGTCCATTCAATTTTGTTGTATTGTTTTCTAACTGATGCATTTAAAAGAGCAAGTTTTTGGTGCTTCCAGTTTACCCCATTCTGTGACTTCTGAAATTAGTGTATATGCTAATTTCATATTTACATGCAGATAATGTGTTTGAACTAAAAATATATTGAAATAAATTTATCTTGGTTACTAAAAAATAAAAATGCACAAAAAACAATTTGATTGGTTCAGAAAACTATGTATGTTCATTTTAAATCCATTTGATCGAATTATGGATCAACAGAATGGACAAAGTCTATATCATCCACCGGCAGTAACATTTTTTTCAACCCGCCACACTGCAAAAGATTAACTGCTGTTTTTACAGTATTATATTGGCAGCCAAGGTTCAAATTTAAAACTTAAATGCACAGTAATAGACTAAAACTAGCAATTTTAGTTTCTTACTGTTCTCTGTTTTTAACCTGACATATTATGTATGTACTGCTATTTTAAATGTTCCTTTTTTTATTGGTAGAAAGAAGCAAAAAATACGTCATTTGATGTCAAAAGTTGGCAGATTGCCAAAATTAATAGAGTATGAATGAATAAAAGCACTGTCAAAATACCAAAAGGGTATTTTCGTAAGTTAGATGGTTTTGATGAATAACGTTTTTGTGCAGCATGCTTTTATTGCTTTCATTTTATTGTTTATTCCCTTTAGGTTGGGCCGGATGCATGGGCAGAGTGATGGGGGTCTTGAACCCCCCTAAAATATCAACAGTATTACCAATCCATATCTTTTATGCGATCATAATGCTATAATGGTACTTCTCCGTTAGCCGGGCGCAAACGAAACCTCAACAAGAAGTTCTGTCAAGAACTAAACGAGCCTACTTTCCCGTACACCGACATCGGCATTGTAGCATCTGATCAATATTCTCCTGATTATCTGAAACTGAAAATTATGTCAAACATACCTCTATAGCACTTAAAGCTGATTTCTAAAAGCAAAATATACCCCTCTCATCAGATGAAATAGACACGTAAAAATTAAATAAACGAGTCAATTAAGTTTTGTCGCACCTTTTAAAGAATGTAACTGTTATAGTTCTTCCGTAGAAAAATTCCACAATCGTTTTCAAAAGAAAAAAAAAATAAATAAAATAAAAGTACAAAGAACTTCAAAACACATTTTATCAAAGAAAGAAAAAAAAACTCGTTCGTTAATAAAATGTCTTGAATTTCATTTTTAATCCGTTGCCAGTTGTTAAATATAAATAAAGAATAAAATGCTCTCTTGAATAAAAAATTTTTGTTAGCAAAAAAAAAAAATATCGTCTGCCGAAAAAAAAATCATAATAATAATAAATTAAACAAAACAAATAAATAAATAAACAAAAAATCGTCTGCCCAGTCAGTCATTTTTTTCTGAACCAGCATTTCCGCCATGTTTGCGGAGTCGGAGTCGGAATCAGAGTCCTCACAGAAGATTATTCAGAAAAGTACTTTACAATACATTATTTATCAAAATCATTTTCTTACAAAGTTAGTTTGAAGGAAATCCGCCTTGAAGTTCAGAATCAACATTCAATTTAAATTTTCCAGTAGGCGCTCATGTTACATTTTTTTCTGAACTGTTCAACATTGAACGAAAAATGGTTCAAATTGAAAAGTGAAATATGGGAATGAGTCTCTACGAGATCTTTCGAACAAAAAAAAAGTTTATTCAATTCGGACGGTTCACTTAAAAGTTATTTGGTGGGGAAAGGTTGCCTGAACGGTTCAATGTTGAACCAAAAATGTTCAAATTGAAAATTTAAATAAGGTAATAAAGTATCCTTGCCGAGATGCTTCGAAAAAAAAAAAAAGTTTGTTTAAATCGGACTGTTCATTCAAAAGTTATTAGGGGTGACAGCTTGTTTGAACGGTTCAATGTTGAACGAAACATGGTTCAAAT
Organism: Uloborus plumipes; assembly: GCA_038373865.1. Classification (NCBI taxonomy): domain Eukaryota; kingdom Metazoa; phylum Arthropoda; class Arachnida; order Araneae; family Uloboridae; genus Uloborus; species Uloborus plumipes. The sequence continues at coordinate 21,010 of JAXGGA010005908.1, read as the reverse complement.
CGAAAATGTAGATACGGGAATGAAGTATCCTTGAAAAGATCTTTCGAACAAAAAAAAGTTTGTTCAAATCGGACTGTTCATTCAAAAGTTAGCATCGCGGGACAGGTTGTTTGAACGGTTCAAAGTTGAACCAAAAATTTTTCAAATCGAAAAATCAAATATGGGAATGAGCTGTACTCGCCGAGATCTTTCCAACAAAAAAAAGTTTGTCCAAATCGGAATGTTCATTCAAAAGTTATTAGGGGGGACAGACAGACCGACAGACCGACGCACACATTCCCCATCTCAATACCCTACTTTCAAATTTTTAATTTTTCGATATTCATTTTACCTTTTTATTTTTTTAACTTGGCGATATTTTTCGGACTTGGAGATATTTTTTTTAACTTGGCGATATTTTTTGGACTTGGCGATATTTTTAGATGCATTAAGCTACTTTTAATACTTTTTTCGTCTTTCTTTTATTTTTAACGGGAAAGTAGGCTAAAGCGGGAATGAAGTATTCTTGATAAGATCTTTCGAACAAAAAAAAGTTTATTCAATTCGGACGGTTCACTTAAAAGTTATTAGGTGGGAAAAGGTTGCTTGAACGGTTCAATGTTGAACGAAAAAAATGTTCAAATTTAAAATTTAAATACGGTAATTAAGTGTCCTTGCCGAAATGCTTCGAACAAAAAAAAAAATTGTTTAAATCAGACTGTTCACTCAAAAGTTATTAGGGGTGACAGCTTGACGGGAATGAAGTACCCTTGAAAAGATCTTTCGAACAAAAAAAAGTTTGTTCAAATCGGACTGTTAACTAAAAAGTTAATATCGCGGGCCAGGTTGTTTGAACGGTTTAAAGTTGCACCAAAAATTGTTTAAATCGAAAAATCAAATATAGGAATGAGCTGTACTCGCCGAGATCTTTCCAACAAAAAAAAGTTTGTCCAAATCGGAATGTTCATTCAAAAGTTATTAGGGGGGGGACAGACAGAACGACCGACCGACAGACAGACACACAAATTCCCCATCTCAATACCCTACTTTCAAATTTTTAATTTTTCGATATTCATTTTACCTTTTTATTTTTTTAACTTGGCGATATTTTTTTTCACTTGGCGATATTTTTTGGACTTGGCGATATTTTTTAGATGCATTAAGCCACTTTTAATACTTTTTTCGTCTTTCTTTTATTTTTAACGGGAAAGTAGGCTAAAAATCGCCAATGTCGTCAAATTGGGGACAATGACAAATCTGTCAACGGAATGAAAGTACGCTCAACGATAAACAAACATGGTTGTAAGAAATTTGGCAGGACTCTACAGTATTTGGCGATTTTTCGCTATCTCCCGGCAAACGGTAAAGTACCTAAAACATTTTGAAATAGAAAGGTAAATTCCTACTTTAGGATCCGGGTTTGGCGATTTTTTTCAGACTGTAGCTTAAGGTTGCAATCATTTAGCTTAAAATCGCTAAACAATCCAGTCATCCAATTAAAATCACCAATCATCCAATGGTTGCCAGATTTAATAATTTATCGCCGGACCTTAAACTAGGATTCGTCCAATAGAAACTCTCAGTATGGAGACAAAAGTTTAAATTACATTTAAAGTAACTTACCGCATAAATTCACAACAAAAATCCGCAAAATAATGAACGTTTTCACGAAGCTTAAGCAGAATTCCACCAAGTAGGTTTCTCATCGGCTTAAAAGTGAAAGTTTCAGGTAGAATTTGCTCTGTTGGTATGCTGCTGTGACATTGTTGAAACAAAGAAATTTCATTGTTGAGTTACATGTATATTTTGGTTTTTGAAGTTGTTAACAATGCATAAAATTTATACTGTTATAGTAGTGTGCATCCAAAATTTATCATGGCGAAATGACACTATCTCTTTCAAATCTATGCTTGATTTGAAAAATAAAGAAAATAAAAAGAGAAAAAGAAGAGAGGGAGGGAGGGGTCTGACACTCATACACGCACAGAGCAACATTATAGAACATTTGCACAAGTAGAGTACTGTGCAAATTAATTGTGACAAGCTCAAAATTTTTCTCGAATGTTGTTTAAATGGTACAGGTTTCCTTACATGCACATTTTGGCAACCTAATACGAAATATGTCCTCCTCTAGCTTGAATGAGATCCTGTATACGGTCTGGCATGGATTCCACTGAATTTTTCCCCTTGTCATAAGTAAGCAAGAGTTTTAGAACAATCTCAATCATTGCTCTGTTTTAAGAGCGGTCCATTTTACTCACACGTCTCTTTACAATACTCCACAACTTTTCGATAGAATTTACATCAGGAGAAATACCAGGACAATCTAAAACCATTAATTTCAGTTCTTGAAAAAAAATTCTTTGTTAATTTAGAAGTATGGCATACAGCAAGAAGCTCTTATTGAAAGATACCAAAACCACCGTCAAACGTTTGCATCATAAGCATAATGTTTCGTTCCATTATAGAAATGTATTTTTTAGAGTTCCTTCAACTGGTACTACGGAGACAAAAAACGAACATTTCTTAACTGTTTGAATAAGATGTTCCCTGATGGGTTCTTCATTCAGTTGCGTAGCTACAGCTTCTTCCGCACGGGGCGAATCTTCAATTTACCGCCCTTTTATTTAAACGTACATAGACTGTTTATTATTTAGTCAGAGCAGCGAAGAGTGCTGGAAAATCGTACTCCTGGGTAAACATTTTAATCTAGTTACAGGATCATTACTCACCTATGATTTTCATCTCAAAAGATAATAATACGCGAAAAAGTAACTAGATTTTGAAAAAAATTCTAGAAATAATAATCACATTTTCGCATTAACAATTTTATCAAATTTATTAGCAAGTCAAAGATCAGAGTTCATGGCTTATACATCGTTTAAAGAATTACAAAGCATTTTTCTTCATGAAAATACTTCCTTGTGCTAACATATAATAATGTAACCATTAGATATTTTAAAAGACATTTCTAGAAATGCAAGTTGGTTCACTTTTAAAGCACAAACAAGATTAAAAACTTTAAATGAGCATTGCAAGTAGTTTTAATCCATCCGTTATATTAAAATTATATTGCATATCTTTTAATTAGTGAACATGAAATAAAATTAAACACATATATACATTTCATTGCTTATAATTTAAATGTTCTTCAATTATAAATTTAGAAATACATTGTTTATCTAAGTCAGAACTTATGGTTCTTACACATTTTGTGGAATCACAAAATATGTATGAGAAAATATCCTGATTAACAAAGCGCTCCGGCAATCTACAGAATTGGGATGAATGCCATGGGAACATTAGATATTTTTAGTACATATGAGTGAGAAATAAATATGAAATAAGTATAGTAATCAATAAGTAGGCTTTTACCCACTGATTCCCGATTTTTGCAAGCTCAGAATTTTAATTAAAAATTAAAGCTATGATTATTATATTTAAAAATGGAAATTGAATAAAAGAGAAATATTTCTTCACATAACACTTATTAAATGAGAAATAAACGAGAAATAAGTATAGCAAGGAAAGTTTGAAAAATTATTAAATTGCTACTAAAAGCTGAGTTTGCACAAATGAATAACCATATGTATTCCTAATATGAAAGCCAAATTTAAAAATGAATTTTCTGGCTTTTTTACTTGCGAAATCATTAATTACGGTTTGAAAATCTAATTCATTTGTTAATTGATGCTCTATTGAAAGTATAGATAAGTTCCTGAGCCTCAAGTCACTCACTCTGGACATAAGTTAATTTTTTATTAGTTTAAGCTTAGAAAAACTCCAGTCGTAACTAGCTACATTGATTGCAATTGTTAAAAAAAATTCTTAACAAAAAACTATGTTGGGAACGGAGTTTTCTAGTCTATATTGACACATGAATTGCAACAATTCTAGAGGACTTTTGTTTACCTCCCAAGTTTTCTTTTCATTTTCAGTTGCAATCATAAAACTTAGCAGTCTTTTTCTTTCAATAAGAAACTGTTCTTTATTAATGTCACTATGCTCTTCGAGATTGCACTCATAATTTTCATCTAAAAGATTTTCTGGTGTTAGGAAAGAATATCATTTAGCAAGATCATGCAATTGCTCAAACCTCAATGTTATTTCTTGTATTATTCTGTCCAATGAGCAAAACATTTCCCTTGCCAGCTCTGATTCGTGTGTTAATCCCGCGTCTTGAGAACCTTCTTCAAATTTTGATTTTTTTTTTTTTTTTCGGATTCTTCTTTCAATTGAAATCCCTAAATTATCACAAATTTCTTTCGCAAAAGCAACAGAATCACTTACTAAATGGTCTCCGTTTTCAACTAAATATATTTTTAGGGCTTTTAGCTTAACATGACACTGATGTATATTGAGTCCCTTTGTTTGGAGATACACCTGTGCGTCATTTATTCCAGAAGCACAGACTCCCAAAGACTTATTAGAAAACATAGAAAAGGAAAAGATTGCAGAGCATTTAGAAGTACACCAGCATCAGATCTTGTAACGGAATTTTCATCCTCGCTTGTCAATTTTTCTAACGTGCTCAAAATATTGGAAAATTGTTTTTTAACAATTGTTACAGCTTCTCCTCTTGCACTCCATCGCAGGGGCGGCAAATAGGGGGGGGGGCAAGAGGGGGCGATTGCCCCCCCCCCCCCCCCAAATATTTTCCGTAGAATGATAAGATAAGGAATGGGAAAACGGCAAAATATATACTTTCAGTATTTTCTACTATTTCTTTCTCTCACAACCATTTTTTTTCTCAAGCAGCCGGTAACATGAAACGCTAACTAAATCCTAACACCAGAGGCGTATTTGGACGTAAGGCCGCCCTGGGCTTTTGAAACTTGCCGCCACCCCCCCCTTGAGGTGTTGAATTTCAGAGTTGTAAAAAAAAAAAAAACTTTTTTTATTTACTTGACATAAACTGTATTTTCACGGTAAACCGTGCAAAGCCCGGCCACACAGATAGTTAAACATAAAATTGGTCAGTTGTTAACAACCAGCCAATGGGTAAAAATTCGTCTTTTGCGAATCTCAACTTTTACTACTACAAATCTGCTCTTACATTATTATATTATAAATTAACATTTTTAGTACTTAATTACATTAAGAACTTTCTTTCAAAATTTAAAAGTTTTTGAAATGAATAATCTTCACATATTTGTTTCAAAAATAGTTTTAAAATTTTTTTTTCATAAAATTTGCTTTTTTTTCTTGTACAGGCTGATCTCGACTGGTGTACAAAATTTTATTGAAATGGATCATGGCTTCATTTAAATATTTTAGAAAAAATAAAACAAAATCAATAAATAAATAAACGATAAAATAATTTTAAAAATGTGTAATGAATACAGTCGAACTCGTTTATAACGAGCTCGTATGCAACGAGGGAAACGAGAATATTTTGTTGGATCAATGTTAAACTCTATGGAACAGAATTCGTTTTTAATGAGCATGACCCGGTTTTAACGAACAAATTTTTACTGTCTCGCAGTCTTTTTTTCTCATCTTTCTAGTCTTATTCCTGTCTTATCTTCTTTTCTTTTTTCCCCTGCGGTTTAATGCTTTTGTATGAAAAATTCCACCAGCATTCCAGTGTTATTAAATAAAGAACAGTATTTAATTCAATTAATTGATGTAATTCTCGCGGCCGATCCGTCCTACTGTCTAAAAAAAAAGGTCTTCACTTTACATGGAAAAAGTGCCGCCCCTCCAATCGTGCCGCCCTGGGCTATAGCCCATTAAGCCCATACGTAAATACGCCACTGCCTAACACATCACCCGCCCCACCTCTTTTAAAATTCCGCCTGCCATTATAAGCTTTGTGTTGGCTATCTCCCTGGTCAGTTATCGTCAACCTGTTGACGCCTCTTGAGTTGACACCAGGACCAGAGGGATCGCTGCTTGACGCGGTGGCCCTTTTGAAACTGGTTTTGGTAAACAATGTACGAAATTCTCCTAGCACTTTACTGTTCATAAGAAAGCAATCTGCTCTCCACCGTTCACTCCAAGAGTAGAATTTGACCAGTGCTTTGCTTTGACTTTGCTTTCATTGTGAGTTTTATTAACGTGGAAGAGAAAGTGTCTTTATTTTCTACAATATGAGCTCTAAAAAACGACGTTGAAATGGAAATATTACGGATTTCTTCGAAAAATGTCCAAAATCAGACGGAAATGTACCTCTCCATGAAAAATCTGTTGGAAATAGTGTTCAAAGCGGAGCAGAAGTGAGAAACACAGAAGAAAGTGAAATGCCAGGGGAAAATCTGATGGAAAGAGAAAATATTACTGATAAATCGAATTTGCTTCACGAAAGAGACCCTGCTATCGGCCCTCAAACTGCCAAGGAAAATATCACTTTAGGACCTTACCAGCCTGAACTTTCTTTCTTTCCAACTGATCAAAAAGGTCGCAAGTTTAGAAAGGAATGGTATAAATTATTTTCATGGCTCGAATACAGTCCTTCTGCCAACAAATCGTTTTGCTTCCCTTGCCGAGCCTTTTCTGAAGCCAAAAAAGGTTATGCTGAACCAACTTTCAGTCTTCATGGCTTTTGTAAATGGTCAAAAGCTTTAGAAAAATTTAAGATTCATGATGCAAGCTCTTCGCATAAAAAGGCACAAAGGCTTTCTACTGAATTTTATCGATACTCTGTCTTCAGGTTCTGTTTATGCAAAACTTGACAAGCAATATTCACGAGAAGTAGAAGAAAATCGTCAATATATGAAAAAAGTATGTGAATCTGTAATTTTTTGTGCTCGTCACGGAATTAGTTTAAGAGGACATGATGAAAAAATAACTTCAAATAATAGGGGGAATTTTTTAGAACTGATGAAATTAAGAGCGAATGATTGTCCTCTAATTGAAAGACTATTTAAAAACAAAGAAAAATCCTTCACTTACGTGCATAAAGAACACCAGAATAATATCCTCAATTTATGCAAATCACAAATTAGTGATAACTATCTGCGTGGCCCGGCGTTGCACGGGCTGTAATGTAGTGAAGGCAGTTTCAGAAAACTACTCACCGCCAAGGCGGCTCGCCTTTAAAGTAGCTAGGAAAGTTTCAACAAACTACTCGCCACCAAGGCTGCTCGCCTTTAAAGTAATGAGGAAAGTTTAAACAGTCTACTCGCCGTCAAGGCGGCTCGCCTTTACAGTCGCGAGAAAAGTTTCAATAAACTACTCGCCGCCAAGACGGCTCGTCTTTAAAGTACCAAGGAACAGTTTAACAAACTACTCCCCGCTAAAGCGGCTCGCTAAAATGCTTTCCTGCATCAAAGAATCAAGCGAATTATTTGCACATGCTTCCTCAAAAATAAAGACAGTGTCAAGTAGCGCATACTTAGCACTCTCCCTAAATAACAAATAAAATTCCTTTCCAAAAACAATTATTTCCAAACCGTTTTCTTCCTGTAAAATTAATTGCAAAATTCTAAACGAAAAAGTTCTTTTAGTATTTGGATCGCAGCCAAAAAAAGTCCCTTCCAAAAACAGCAATTGCAATTTTATTTAAAAACACATTTTCAAAATGGTACCAGAGTAAAAATATGTCATTAATAATTAGAATAAAAACAATTGTTAGAACTTTGTTATAACACGTATTCAAAATGACAATGGAAAAAATAACTCTTTCATTTTAAAAAGTTCAATTTAATTAACGTTTCAATTCAAAATGGCAACGGTAAGAAATTAATGTCTTGGAATTCTAAATAGTTCAATAATTTAATTAACGTTTTTATTCAAAATGGCAACGGTAAGAAATAATGTCTTAGAATTTTAAATAGTTCAATAATTTAATTAACGTTCTAATTCAAAATGGCAACGGCGAGAAAAAAATATCTTGGAATTTTAAATAGTTCAATTTAATTAACGTTTTAATTTGAAATCACAACGGAAATAAATAAATATCTTGGAATTTAAAATAGTTCAATAATTTAATTAACGTTTCAATTCAAAATGGCAACGGTAAGAAATTAATGTCTTGGAATTCTAAATAGTTCAATAATTTAATTAACGTTTTTATTCAAAATGGCAACGGTAAGAAATAATGTCTTAGAATTTTAAATAGTTCAATAATTTAATTAACGTTCTAGTTCAAAATGGCAACGGCAAGAAAAAAATATCTTGGAATTTTAAATAGTTCAATAATTTAATTAACGTTTTAATTCAAAATGGCAATGGTAAGAAATAAAAGTCTTGGAATTTTAAATAGTGCAATAATTTAATTAACGTTTTAATTCTAAATGGCAACGGTAAGAAATAAAAGTCTTGGAATTTTAAATAGTTCAACCATTTAATTAACGCTTTAATTTAAAATGGCAACGGAAAGAAACAAAAGTCTTGGAATTTTAAATAGTTCAATAATTTAATTAACGTTTTAATTTAAAATGGCAACGGAAAGAAATAAATGGCTTGGAATTTTAAAAGTGCAAAGAATTTAATTAACGTTTTAGTTAATATCTCAGCTAATTAACGTCGTACAATTACGCGGTTGGTCTTATTGTCTTCCTTAGAAAATTTTGAATCGAATGGTATTATGTTTGATTCTTTACGCTTAGCGGTTTTTGAGGAGTTCAAGCTTCAGACGGACAGACAGACAGACAGACGCGAACAGATTTTAATAGTAGTAATATGCAAAAGGAATTGAAAAAGGCTCGCTATTTCTCTATAATAGTTGATGAAACTAAGGACATTTCAAGGCATGAACAAGTGGCAGTGGTTTTTCGCTACGTTGATGATGATTTTGAAATTCACGAATCATTTGCCGGTCTTTTTAGAACCGATAAAACTGACGGAGAAGCGTTGTTCCTTTTAATTAAGGAAATAATTTCATCCCATGGGCTTAATATTTCAGATCTGCGTGCTCAGTGCTACGATGGAGCATCCAATATGAGAGGTCCATACAGCGGTGTGGCTGCACGATTTTTACAAGAAAACTCCTTGGCCTTTTACATCCATTGCTACGCTCATATCTTAAATTTATGTCTAGTTAGTGCTTATTCATCTATTCCTGCTGCTAGAAATGTATTTCAACAACTCAATGCATTATACTCTTTCATAGAGTCTTCTTATAAAAGACATGCTATTTTTGAAAAAATACGCTCTTCAACAAGTAGTTTTTCTGGAGGCTCTTCAACTTTGCAATCTCTCAGTGACACAAGATGGTCTTCTAGGGTTAAAGCCATCAAAGCTCTTCTTGATAATTTCGAAGCAGTGATTTCAACTCTTGAAGAATTATCGGAAAGTGATCCTTTAAATGGTGGAAAAGCTGATGCCCTTCAGACATGTCTGACTTCAATCGAATTTTTGTTCACTTTGTTTGTATTGAGAAACGTATTTGAACAATGCAGTACGCTATCAAATCATCTTCAATCTCCCAATCTTAATTTTCAAACTGTGCAAGCATTAGCGAAATCAACAATTGAAACAGTTAATAGTTTTCGAAGTGATGTCTACTTTAACCAAGTGTGGAAGTTTGCGACAGAACTCTGCGAAAAAAATTCGTATTCTGGGCCAATTCTAAAAAGGCGCAAAAAAATTCCAAATGAACTCGGAGGAGGAGAGCAAAATCCTCATGATGACGTGAAATCATATCATCGAATAACTATATTTTTTAAAATTATAGATTCAGTTTCAAATGAAATAGAAACAAGATTTGATGAAAATAATTTATCTGTGCTGTTGGCCTTAAGTTCAGTGTTATCTGGAACAGATATTGAAAAAGAAAAGGAAAATATTTCACTTATAAGTAAAGTGTATGACATTAAGGAAGAAGAGATGTTTTGTGAATTGCGATTATATTACACAATGATGAAAAATGAAGATCAGTTATATTTTAAAAGTAGACTTAATTACACTGGCGGAAAAAAAATCCCAACACCAAAAAAGACTTGTGTTAGATAAACGAAATTTGGTAGGCGTGTTTATACTACTGAAAGATGACATCGATTGAAATTTCGCGCTCTGCGCATAAGTATGGCTCAGCTGGCGTCACTCAGAACATGCAAATAAGGCTTGTTTTAAAAACGTGTTGTGAAGCTCGTATGTATTATTTATCCGTGAAATTTAACGAATTGCGTTCATGTTAGCCAGGAATGCCTTTAAGAAGACGAAGAAGCCATTATGAACAGATCACCGAATTTAAACGAGGTCGTACAATTTGGCTACGAGAAGGTGGATTTTCATTTCGCGATATTGCAGAAAGACTTGGGTGGGAATGTTTCCACCATGCATGATTATTGGAAGCTATGGGCAAGGGATGGTACTACCTCAAGAAGATCGAGTTCCGAGCTGCCACGTGGCACCATTGAGAAGGAAGATCGCCGAATCTTGCGTACGGCTGTGGCGCATTGTACTGCATCTGCCGCTGACATTCGAGCTGCAGTTGGTACCGTCGTGACCCAAGGAACGGTAAGAAACTGTTTACTTCAAGGACAGCTCCGACCCAGGCAGCCTGTAGTCGGTATTCCATTGACTGCAAACCATTGCATTTTCCGACGGCAGTGGTGCCACGACAGAGCTCGCAGGAGGTCGGAGTGGAGATCTGTTGTAATTTTTGATGAAAACAGATTCTGAATTAGTGCCAGTGGTGGCTGTATATTGGTCAGAAGGAGGCCAGGGGACCGCCTGCATCCAAGCGGTCTACGGCCTAGACATACGGGACTCACACCTGGAGTCATGGTCTCTGGAGCAATTTCCTACGACAGCAGGGGCATTCTTGTGGTTATCCCAAACTCGCTGACTGAAAATTTGTCGTCAGTCTGTTAATTTAACCAGTAGTACAGCCCTTCAGGAGTAGCATTCAAGGGGGCGTTTTCCAACCAGATAACGCTCGCCCTCACATCGCTGCTGTAACGCAATGTGCTCTACAGAGTGCTGACATGTTACCATGACTTACAAAATCACCAGGTCTGTCTCCAATTGATAACGTATGGGATATCATGGGATGGCACCTCGAGCATCATCCAGTCAGCAATGACGGTTCTTGTATTGACACAGCAAGTGCAACAAGCATGGAACTCCATACCACAAAGTGACATTCGGCACCTGTATGACATAATGCATGCACGCTTGCAGGCTTGCCTTCAAAATTCTGGAGGTTACACCCTCTATTAAATTAACATAATTTCACATTTGCACAGCATTTTCCTGAGCTTAAATTAGCCAGTGATCTTGTACATTTAATCAATTAAACATGTTAACTAGACAATTGCATTACCCAAATTTCATTACTCTACGGCAATTTTTTCTTGGTGTTGGGATTTTTTTTTTCCGCCAGTGTATTTTAAAGAAAAAAAGTTGAAAAATGTGCTTTCCAACACAGCTTTGCTGCTTCAATTGTTTTTAACAATTCCTATAAACTCAGCAAGCTGTGAAAGATCCTTTTCTTGTCTTAGGAGGTTGAAAAATTATCTTCGAAGCACAATGGGATAGGAAAGACTTTCATCTCTTGCTGTGCTGGCAATAGAAAATGATGCTACATTGGACATAGACGAAATAGTTACAAAATTTTCTTTATTGCCTGACTCCAATAATCGAAGATTAAAACTTCATTAAAAGGTAAAATATGTAAAAATATTTTTATGTTAATTTATAAAATAAATTTAAACTTCAGTCATAAAAATTTAACTTGTTTTAATCAGATTATTTTTTAAAAATATTAAATCAATTTTGCGATTGTTTTCCTGTTGGGCATTTTATTTTATACATAGGTAATTCATACTTAAAAAATTCGCCCCCCCCCCAAATGAAATGCTGAAATGCCGCCCCTGCTCCATCGGGTCTGTATGATTTGTTTTGCGTTTTAAATGGCAGTTTCAGTAAGAACTTCCCACCGGTGTGTGGAAGCTGAAAAAAAAGTAAACAAGCGTTCAACAGTTCCAAGAAAGGTTACAGAATTCACTGCAGCAGATGCTGCGTGTACGCATGCTGAATTTAAAGAATGATTTGTGCACGCCACAAACTCTGCTTTTTGATTTACTTGTCTAATTCTAGTCTGAACACCAGTGTGTTTGCCAGCCATCACAGAGGCATTGTCGTACGCTTGCCCTCTGCAATCTTGGATGTCTATTCCATCACTTTTTAATTTCTCTAAAATCATTTTTGAGATTTATTCCGCAGTTTTACCCTTTTCTTGAATGAAATCTATAAACGATTCTTCAACCCTTAAATCATTGCCATCGATGAAGACATAACGCATAATTTGACTGAGTTGGTCTTTATGCGATACGTCTGGAGTGCTGTCAAAAAGCATGCAATAGTACTTGGCTCGCTTAATTTGTTGAACTATAGTATCTCGTACTCTACTTCCCATAACTTCAATGAACTCATTTTGAATCGTGGGAGACCTGTACGATGTAGCATATTTTTTCCCCATTTTGATTTTCAGAACATGTTCACGAAGCACTGGATCATACTTTGCCAACAAGTTCACTAACTCTAAAAAAATTCCTTTATTTTTTGTCGATTCAAGCTCATGAATTTCTTCTCTGTGGCCTCTTAAAGCCAAATTTTGCCTAGCCAGGAATCTGATAATGTCGAACAATCTTAAAAGGACTTCTCACCATTTTTCAATTTCGTTTTCAATATTTTTTTGTTTCATTTTGTCGATAGTAGCTTCATAGCCAATTCTAATTTCTAGCTCTTTCCATTTGAAGAAATTGCGGTTGTGCTCAGGACTCGATTCGTGTTCAGCTATTTTAGGATTCAGTTTCCACCATAAATTAAATCCATCTAGAGAGTCAAAATGAGAGTGTCTTTCGTTCGAAAAAAGTTTGCAACAAAAGCAATAAAGGCTTTCTTTATGCTGTGAGTACACCATCCACGATCTTATAATTTTTTCACCATTAGGCAAATGTAGAAAAAACCAATCAGAAGTAAGTTTGCTCGTTTGGAATTTGATGGATTCACCAGAGCGAGTAACTTCACCGAAATTGGAATCTAAAGGCTGAACGGCAAATGATCCTTGCCGAACCAAAAGAATTCTTGTGTTTTCATCAATTTTACTAGGCCATTGACCAACATCTTTTAAATTAGTGTTTTCAAAACAATTTCCTTTACTTGAAGTTAAACTCTCTTCTTCACTTGAAGAGTTTCAAGATAGCTTTCCCTCGGATTCTCCATTTCCAATACAATCGTCATTACTTGATGGTGGATTTCTATCGGATTCTCTATGTTGAATGTAATTTTGATTAATTAAAGATTTTTCAGAAGATTGTAGATATTCAGATTCTTCCAAAACTACTGTTTCATCAGCACTTGCAGTTTCCTTCCGAGCAATAAATTTCAACCATGCTCCTTCGTTCTTTTTTAGTTCTTCTTCTCTGGCTTTTCTCTTTCTTCTAAACGAAGCACCACTCTCCTTCGCTCATTTCATCTTTAGTATATATTTTTAAAAAAATATGTAAAAAAATAAATAAATAAATAAAAATTAAAATATAAATATATATATCCATGCTTGTTTTATTGGGTATCATATATAATTTTACAAGTCAGCATGTTTTTTCTCTTATTACATACTAGCCGGGTACCCGGCCCTGCCCGGGTTTCGGCCGGGCATGGTGTTTTAGTGACACTCGTTCATGAATTTTTCAACATTAAAGTGCATATCTATACACACAATGGCTACTTCTGTAAACAATGGCAATTTTTTCTCACTGGACAAACTAAAAAACTGTATTACACACCCTAAATACAAATGCAAGCTACAAATAATGTTTAGGTAAATCGGAAATGTTATACGCTTGGTACAGGGTGCAGCGGAGAAACTTGCAGAATTGAAAAGTCAACTAAGAGAAAAGTACTTCATGTATCAGTTTACTACTTTTTATAAGATATGGTACCCATTCTGAATTTTTATATTAGTTAAATTTAAAAAATACATCGGGAAGAATGGCAGCCCCTGTTAATGATGCACTCATCTACCCTAGATTTGAAGCTTTGTTGCACTCTTTCGAGCATATCGATTGGGCTATTGGTGATAGCAAGCCGGATGTTGTTCTTCAGGCGTTGCAGGGTCCGGGGCTTGTCGTTGTAAACGATCGATTTGATATACCCTCATAAAAATAGTCACGGCGTTTTAAATCGGGGGAGCGGGCTGGTCACGGTACGTCACCTTTCAAGGAGACGTTATCACTCAACTGGTGAACCACAGCAAGATTAAACTGGAGTTCGTTGTGAAGAATTCGTCTCAGTGTCTAATCAAAAATACCCAAAGCAGCAGTGTGTTTACGCGCAGAACGCCTGGGAGAGCGCAAAAACGACTCCCTCACTTTTTCGACGTTTTCTAGGGTTGTGGGAATCCGTTGATCTCCTGGGCCTCTTTTTGCCACACCCCCAATTTTCCTGAATATTTTCACCCACAAAACAGTCGATTCCCAGCCAGGAATGGGAACAACGGGCTGAATTTTGAATCGAGTTCGGAAGGCACATTGAGTGGCGACCACCGAAGGATTATTTGAAAAGTAAGATTCGGCGGCGAACGCTCGTTGCTCCTTCGTCCAACGCATGGCGACAACTAAACTATAAGATAACAAAACTTCAGGACCTTCTCTTTAAAATGAGACTCTTCCCAATCCTTTCTGACCACTCCTTGCTAATTAGCATCCAATTAAAATCAGCAAGTTTCTCTGCCGCACCCTGTAAATTAAAATAAATATATATTTACAATATCAATCGCACTGGAGTCAAGTAATTCCAAACATTACACGCAAAATAAGTCCCATCATTAGTTTATTGTGACTACATTGGTGAAAACATCTAACGTACCTAACTTAGAAAATTTTCGACTATAAACATTTTCTGTTCTCTAACTGTTGCCAAAATCAATTATCTTTTTATTTACCCCGTTAGCGATTATTGGCACAGATGAATCTAAAAATCCTAAGAAAGCAATAAATTTCATACTTACTCCAGCGAAGCCTAGGTTCAAAATTTTCACCATGATTACTATTAATATTGTTGTTGCATGGCAACCAAATTTTTGCAACAATGCACTGAAAATTTAATTATTTAATGGGGAAATTAAATGAAATTTACTATTTTCCATAATAACTTTTTTAAACTAAGCTTTTTAGAAATAAATTATAGCTTATCCTGCTCTCTGTTACTGTAGCTATCTAACGGTGCAAAAATGGTTAAAATCGGTCCAGTAGTTTGGAAGATTACCCCGGACATACGGTTTCAGAAGTAGTCTTTTATGTATATAGATTACATTCTTTCTTTCTTTATTTATTTATCTATGTGCTTGGTGCCAACTTGACTTTTAAATCTTTAAAAAGCAGACTCCCCCCTCACATTCTTGTCCTATTTATGTTCATATTTTATTTTTTAACACTGTTTTGACTTATTTAATGTAAACCGAATGTTCAAGAGGATTGTATGACAAGCTCATTTTTAAATGAATACTTTAATAGCTCAACTCCTAAAAGATGAATTCCTCCTAACTCCAAACACAAACATCGTAGTTCATATATAATTTGCCATTTTTCTTTTCAATTTTATTGAGATCATGATTTTTTTATTTTTCATTTTACTTGATTTAATAACTATATGAATCGTTTTTTTTTTTTTTTTTTGGTAAGATCGTTTATAGTTAATATTTGCTTGTTTTTTGGTTTTTTCTATTAAAAATACTCTGAACTTCATGTCCATTAAATTCATTCTTTTGAACTTAAAAGTTTTTTTTAAACAATCATTATTTAAATCAATCATTTTTTTAATGAACTGATTTTAATCAATGATTTTTTTTTTAAATCTACTGATTTAAATCGCTCAACCCCGCATTAAGAGGTTAAATATATTGAATTTAGTTTCGTTTTCAAAGGCGCAAATACAGAGAGGCAGGGGCAGGAGTGCCCTGATGAGAGGTCACGGTGACCTCCCAATAATTTCCGTATTCGGCACATTTTGCTGACTATTCGACAATTTGAAGAAAATATTGCAACATTGAGATTCTCACTAAATGTTATGCATGAGCGGCATGTGTTATCATTCGGTAAAATTGGAATTCGGCAAATTGGTTATTCCCCCCCCCCCCAAGCATTTTAGTTCGGGGTGCCCCTGAGGGGCAGGGTCGGACTGGGAACAAAATTCGGCTCGGGCATCCACGGAAAAGCGGCGCCTCTCCATATAATTAAAGAGAAAAAAAAAATCGACATTTATTCACTGTGCGGCAAAAAAAAACCCCTTCAAAATACTTCTGACACTATTTCAGCTGATTCTGATGTAAAATGACCTCATGCATTCAAATATGACTACCGTTTTCTTCCTATACGTACCAATTTTTGTAAAAAGGCCCCCTATGTATTTTTTCACTTTTACTTAGTTTTAGAGCTATTATTTTCATTTGAAGAGGAAATGAGTATTAGCCACTAACATTATTTTAGAAGACAAGAGAGGCTCAAAGCAATAAATCATGATCACCGATTAGCAAAAAGGGAGACTGGGGTGTGTACACCGTGCAAAATATTTCAAGAATCATCAAAAATGATAATTTTTTTGGTGAGAAATCAGAGTATAAAACTCACTTCTTCCTGTGTCCATTTTTTTTTTTTTTTGCGTTGTAATGTTGTAAAAAAAATTGCAAAAAATATTGAAAAGCAATCTTGTGAAGGTCACACCTTTCATGCGCGTCGCCTCGCAAGTTTTCAGGAAAAAAAAAACACTACTCTGGCTAATTCTTATGCAAAATGGCATCTCGAATCCAAATATAGTCATTGTTTCACCCAATCATGCACCATTTTTTGCAGAAAGCCATCTCCCTCCCTCTCCGATTCACAGTTAGAGAAATTGAAAAATATAGGGGAGGGGTTTGCAAAAAGTAGCGCATGATAGGGAGAAGCGGTGACCATATTTTGATTCTAGGGGTCATTTTACATAAGAATAAACCAGAATAGTGTATGTTTTACTGAAGACTTACGATGCGACCCGTATGCAACGTACGACCCTCACCAGATTGCTTATTATTATTTTTTAATTTTTTTACAATGCGAAAATTTTTTCGGACACAAGGATCATAGAAGCAAGTCTTATACTCTGATTTCACATCAATTTTTTTTTTAACAACTGGAATAAAAAGATCATTTTTGATAATTTTTGGAATATTTTGGGGTGTATACACCCCCTAAGTCTCCATTTTTGCTCTCAGTTTTCATCACTTTGAACTTTGAGCCTATCTTGCCTGCCAAAATAATGTTAACGGTTAATACAGGGTTCATACTTATTTTAAAAATGAAAATTAAGGACTCCCAAATTTTTTTAAGGACTCATAGGAAAATATTTAAACAGCTTTAGGAACACAATTTCAAATTTACGAGTACATTAAAATTTAAAGTGCAGAGAGATTCGCAATGGACTCTGATTCAAATGACAATGAATGAACTACCATTCTGAATTGGGAACGGAAAGTAACTATAGAAAATGCTACAAATAGGATAAGGGTGAATATCAGGAAAAGTGCTAATTTAAGTCACAAATGAATTTCTCAAGCACTTCCAAATAAAAACCAAAAATCTTTCTTTTCTCATACAGTAAACTGCGTCGCACATACAATCCATGACAAAATTTTCAGGTTTTACTTTAATTTGTGACAATAGAACTCTTTTTATTGTTTCAATGTCATGTCGGCAGCGCGTCACACATTCGAATCGCAAAGTTCAAAAAAATCCTGTGGATTATAAAACATCGCAGCAGAAACAAATACAAAAGGAAATAACGTGTTTTATGTTCATCTATGACGTTTAACTCTTGAATTTTAGATAAAATGAATTTAGATCGATAAAAAAAAGCAATTTCTGCTTGTCACAAGTTTTCATAACATGAGGAGTGAACCAACTTCCGGAATGATAAAATCTAGACAAAACATTTTTTGGCACCAAAAAATTACGCTGAGAGAAGCTCTAATATGTGATGTTTCAGTTCCGATGGAAAATTTTCACTTCGGCTTAATTAAATTATAGGTAAGATTTTTTCAATCTTGACTTTTCTGTTTCTACCGAATGAAGTGTCATGTCGGCAGCGGAATTTAAGACGCAAAATAAAGTAATTTTTCAATTCATTTTTGCATAATGGAAAATAAACCTATTGCCATGGACATAATAAGGTGTTTTTATTTTCGAATCTTCAATTAGGAATGTTCAGCTATCATATTGCGGGAAATTTGTCATGTCGGCAGCGCCGAAGTAGAAGGTATTTGTTACGAAACTGATACGTGCGTTATCGATGTTTTTTCGCAATTTTTTCCTCGTGTTATGAGTTTGTTGAGTTTTAAAGTACAAAGGTAGATTCAAGTGCATCGTTTATCCTACTAAATTTTCCCATTTTAGCAGTTTATTCATTGTTTTTTAAATGCTTCAAAAACATTAATTTTTCCGCAAAATTGGAGTTTTCAAACAAAATTATTGCCTTTTTGCACCCTCTTTTCTTTTACATCAATATTCCGACCATCGTTTCTAACTACTGCACCCAAAAATATAATTTTGTTTTAAAATGGAAAACTTAAGAACAGCTTAGTGAAAATCTCCCTCCCCCGCCAAACTCTGATTGTCTTAATCTAATTTCGTTTTTAAAGATTGTGTTAAGAATTTCATTTTATTTTTATTTTTAACTATTCACCTATTTATCTGCTTGAAAAAAACTTTGTAGCACTTATTTAGACTTTAACTAACTTTTAATTAGCCTCTAATTTTATTTATAAAACTAAAAAGCGTTCAGACTCTGAAAATATTATTATATTCTAAGTAATAATTATTTTGTTTTTAAACATAAAAGGTAGTGAAAGTGTTTACTTTTGTGCACTAAGTGTAAAATCTGTAATATTTGTTAGTTCGGTAGCATTCTCATCATGTCGGTAACGCTCAAAGACACCCCCCCCCCTAAAAGAGGGGTAAATGTTCACTTTGACCATGCCCCGAATTTTTAAAAAATATTGTTACTAATATGTATTTGAAATACCCAATTAATTTAATTTTCTGAGTATCTTTAAAAATTGAAAATTTCCATGGTCAAATTGGCACTTTTCCTGATATTCACCCATAAACAAACGACATCGTCTATGCTTTTCTAGAGTTAAGCTCTTTAATCTTTTTACTCGTTGAATTTACTATTATTCTGGCCAACTTTTCTAAGTTTGATATTGTTTTGTTTACTTTTGTTACTGTTATTTCATTTTCAATGCAGTAATCATTTTTTCAAATATTTTTTTACTAAATTAACCATATTTTTTACCATTGCTTAAATACGCTAACACTAATGTTGCTTATTTTCATGTTTAAGTCATTTTAAATCTTTTGTTCTTAACCCATAATGACTGGCATTTTTTTTCCAAACATATTTTGTAAACTGGTTACAAACAGTGTTTAATGGACAGGAAAAATAATAAAAAAAATATTATGTAAAAAAAAAAAATATTAAGGAAAGAAAAATCGTCCCTTAAAAGTAACGATAGACCCCAGAGGGTACATACTTTTTTTACTAAAATTGTTTTCTACCTACGATATAATATTTAAAAAGACATTTTATAAGAGGAAATAAAATCAGCAATGAGCATAAAGTGGGAAGCTGGGAATCACTTTGAAAACTTAGCTTTTTTTCTTGAGATGGTGAACGATGTAATTTTTGATAAAGATCATATTAAAACTGCTACAGAACACACTTTACAAGGGTTATGTGCTGCAATCTGTTGATAACGAATTGAAAAAATACCAAGGTTCTCATTGAACACTATTATTTGGTTGAAATGTTCATTTTGGGGAAATTCAGACCCTTTTTTGGACCCTCCCTAAAAAGGGATGCTAGGCATTAATGGGTTAATTTCAATTCATTTTGACTGTTGTTTTATTTTTACATTTTTAACTTGTTTTTTTTTCCTTCACTAGTTATTCTTAATTTTTTTCGATGGAAATTTTATCAATTGTGGATAATAAAAATTTATGTGTGGAACATCATTTGTGTAAAATTTGTGGATATAAAAAATTTCAATGGCGCGAATTGCATCATTGAAATTTTTATGTGGGAGGTTTTGTGGCCTCCCCGATGTATCAATCTCTTTTTTAAATCTAAATTTACGCAAAATTATACTAAATATGAACTGAAGATGTTTGAAATCTTACAATAATTAAAAGAAAAAAAAGGGGATCGATTCAGTATTTTATTTTCTGATAGAAGCAACTCTTTAAAAATATTTGATTTCGTTTAAAATTTTCGAATTTAATAAAAAATAAAAATAAATTTCATTTATTTTCTTCTTAAAAAAGCGAATGAAACAACAAAAATGCAAAAAATCCGATTCCTGTAGCGGATGCAAAGAGATTGCAGTTTTCAAAGTGATGGCATCAAAAGCATAAAAACGGCATATAAAAGGATTTATTTTGAAAAAAAAAATTAACATTGCATTTTAAAGGTCTATGATAAACATATTTTTATTTCTGTAAACGCAATTAATGTAAAGATAAAATGAAACGATCCATTCAGCGCTTAACATTTATACAAGAAGTTAATTTTGCTTTAAAAAACTTAAAATAAGGATCCGAACAAAAAAATAAAGCGAATTTTCATTTATTTGCCTCCTAATAAAGAGTAATTAGCTTGAAAAATAAGAAAGATTCGATTTTCATATCGGATGCAAAGAGATCACATTTTTCAAAAGAAAGCATCAGAAGTATAAAAACGGTAAATAAAATAATTTATTAAAGTCAAATAATTTTAGAATACATTTCATCAGGTTTATATGATGAATGTCATTAATAAACACCGACATATTGACCAAAAATTCGGAGGGGAAAATGCGGAAGTAGGGAGGCGTAGCAAAACAGACAATACCAGATTTCCAACATTAACAGATGAAAAAAAAAAAAAAGAAAATTCTGGATATTACTGAAACACCACCCCTGTAAGCATCTAACAAATAAAAAAATCTTGATAATTTTCTGCCAAAATAAGGTCAAAACGTTGCACCAAAGACGACAGATGGCAATAATTTTAAATAGTTGGTCACTATCAGAAGCAATCCTATTTTTTCTACAACCCTTAGCTATCTGTT
>JAXGGA010005907.1:0-74103 GCA_038373865.1 Uloborus plumipes | reverse complement strand
AACAATATGATGTAGAAGCAGTAGCGTACACAGCAATTACACAACCCCCGTGGCGATGGGATGAGGCACACAGGGTTGACGGTGCACAATCCAGAAAAATAGCAGTATTTTTTTTTTTTTTTTTTTGTAGCTAATAGTGGGCGGCCTACTTACAACTCTTGCGGGTCGGGGTGCACTTAAGTCTAGGTACAACTGTGTAGAAGGTTAAGTGGATTTTAAAATGTCAAGCTTTGACAAGTCCTTTACATTTTATTACTAGTGAGAAAAAATGTGCACGTCACTTGTCTATAAAAACAAACCCTTTGAAAAAATATCAAAGAGAACAATTGCTGAAATGATGGACGCAAAGCATTTTATCCTTTTTATTCTCAAATTTGTTAACAAAAAAATGTCATTTTCTTTTAAGTTTGTTCCCCCTTAATTCAAAAGAAAAAATAAATAAAGAAGAGGAAGAAAAAAAAGAAAAAAAAAGTCGATAAATGTCTTCCACTAAGTGCAAAAAGAAAGCTATTTTAGTAGTGTGAGAAGCTTTCCAAATTTGAAAAGAAAGCCCACTCAACCACTCAAGCAAAAAACTTGTTTATCAAAAGTGTTTTACATTCATAACTATTAAAAAAAAAAGTTTCTTGACGTTATTGATGTTGACTTATAACAGGATAAAGCATGTATTTAATGAAAAGTACTAGTTTTTTTCGTAACAAAAATGTATGCAATACTATTAAACTTAAAACGCTTTTCTAGCTGTCAAAAGTAATTGAAATAGTTATCCTCACTTGGGTTAGGCTCTTAACGCACTTTTATTAAAACTCTTTTTACTTCATCGGACATTACTTTACATTTTGAACACAGCTTAAGAAAATCCATGCTTAAAAATTAATCAAAAGATGTGCATTATTTAGGGTTGAACGAAAATGGTGTTTTAAAGATAATTTTTTTTAACGCGTATGGGTAGTGGGGAAAAGTTATTTTATTGGGTGCTGAGAAAAATTGGGTGCTATATTACACCATGTTCAAAAGCCGAAGAGAGCTTAAAGCAAGTTTTAAAAAATTTTCCATTTTAAAAAGTACTAATTTTGTTAGATTAATTTTTATCGACATATCACACACATTATTTTTTCGAAGATGTTTGTCATATATTTAACAAGTGTTTCGTCTTTTCTTCTATCAAAAATCATACCTGTTTTCCTGCCATCTGATAAAGATTCATTAGTTGAAATATCTCTGATGTTTTTATTTTTCTTGTCTAATCTTCAACCTGTCGATTACTTTGGTTTTGTCTTCTCGTGCGAAGAAACCTAACAGTTTCCTCATGCAGTTCTAGCTGTATCTCCAGCAGCTTAATCTGAAAATTCGGTATCGTTCAAAATGAAAGTTACAGATGGCATTTTAATGTGCATTTATCATTTCTCTTTTTCAGTCTTGAAGGGCCCTGTTAGCATTACTTCTTTTTTTTATTCAAAATCGAGTATTATGAAGTAAAGAACACCAAATTGCTCTATTTTCTGTTAGGTATTGTTTTTAACGTCAGTATCCAAATCGGACTTTTTCGCCAGCTTTTCATTAAATTTGACTATTTTTTATAGTTATTTCCTCTTATTTTTTGCGTTTTTTTCTTTAAAGCGCTTATTGGTGGATCTATGAAAATTACTCATTTCCGATTTCCTCGCAGAACGTTCAGCTTTAAAAACACTTGTTTTAAAACTAGTATTTTTATTGTATTTCGTAAAGCTGCAAATACTAACGTTTTGATACTTTCTGGCAGAAATACTAACCAAACGTTTTATTATTATTATTATTTAGATTATTTGTGTGGCCAGCTTTCTTTTCCACGATAAGAATTGAAAGTTATCAAAATAAATACTTTTCTCTGTTACCTTTGCAAATTATTATATGTATGTTTTCTTATCGTATTCATGTAAAGCCGAAATAATAACCAATCATTTAGCTTTTTGTAAATTTTGCGAGGTTTGAGTCATACCTATCTCATTTTTTTAAGATATATATACTGTAAGGAATTCCTAGGTTTAGTGTAATAAAATTGTATAATTCGTGAAATTCTGTGGTTAGAAACAAAAGAAATAAAAGCTTTTTGCCATTCCCCTTACGCACTTTTCAATTTCTGAATTTTCCTATAATAGGACATTTCAAGAGTAGCCTCGTTTACACTTACTTAAACTGCCTCGTATTGCAACTGCAAAATAGTATACAAACTAGCAGATACACCTTACTATGTTATACGATAGACTAGAACTCAAAGAGCGCGGTAAATGAATAACGCCAAGACTGACCTTTACTAAGTAAACCACTCCCACCCTCCTCAGCTTCCTTTATAGCAATCACTTTTGTTCCAAGATGCCCCAATACAGTATTAAAACTATTTTTTTATCCCAACTTTGATACTGAAATACCAATGCAAAATTTACACAATACGTGGCGTGTAAAAACTTTGGAAAAAATGCAAAACGGACACTTTTACAAAACTTTACTACGGTATCTCAACATAGAATCAACATATGGTTTTTCAAATAATGTATGCCTCTTTGCCATGGAAACTACTTTTTGACACTATTTGAAATTAAAAAAAAAGACATTCGATAAGTTTTTTAACTTAATACTGTAGTTAAAGTTGCAGTTTTATGAAACTTTATTGTACTTAACCATAAATCAAGATGGGATCTAATATTTTTTGTGTTTTTTATTTACAAGAAAAGGCAAGTTTTGCAAACTGTCACAAGATAACAATCAAAGTATTTTTTTTTATTTCGCCCTAATATACATATGATGGACGTTCCATTTATCCACTCCCCCCCCCACGCTTATTTGTTTTTTAACCATAATAAATTATTATTAATCTTACTTTCTCTATTACGTTGTACATCCCGTAAATCCATGTAAAGGAAAACAATAATCGTATACTACACTGCAAGGCTTCTTGACAAAAACATCGTGACGTCAGCGTGATTTTAGCTTGATATTAGCCTATGAAAAACGAGCTAGATAAAACGTTACACCCTATTTGGCGAATTAGAGGAGATCGCTAACCTCTTGTGAGCGCTTATTGACTCCTCCCGTAGTGACGTTCAGTGTCAAATTAAGTTGCTGTCTAGTATATGAATAAATAATTACCTCTCTGAAAGAGTATAAGGCTGATCTTAGTTACACTAAGGTATCCGTAAGCTAAAATTTTGAACTTTGTTTCTTCCGCTTAGAGTATTTAACTCTAAAGTTTATTTCATAATTTTTAAAAAAATATTGCAACAGCATACATTTATTCCCTCGCACTTTGAAAAAAAAAAGAAAGCTGTTATTTTTATAGCAAAATACCGGCAGCAGAGACTCCAGCTTAAAACTGTAAAATCACAGTAATAAACTGTAAAACTAGCAAGTTTTTAGTTTTTTACTGTAAAATAAACAATTTTATCATAAAATTAACTGTTCTATACTGTAAAAACAGCAGTACAACACTCACAGCAGACATTCCAGTTGAAAACTAAAATGTACTGTAACAAACTGTGAAACTAGCAAATTTGTAGTTTATTACTGTAAAATTAGCTGTATTACACTGTAAAAAACATCTATTTTTTACAGTGCATTTGAGCTCAATTTTTTGAAATTCCTAGGTTTCCTTTTATTATTAAACATAATTTTCTGAGTAAAAATAAATAAATGAGTAAAAATAATCTTTCATATTTCAAAAATGAAGACAAATTTACAAAAACCAAAGTATTCTTGTTAATAATTATAATAGTTAATTTATTCACATGTAAAAATTGGACTCATTAAAACTTGCTAAACATTTATAAAATGCTTGCCAAACTAATGAAGTAAAACTGTTTCACGACAAAATAATATACAATTCGTCATTTTAATTTACCAGTTTTAATTATTATTCATCGACATCTAATTTTAAAAAGCATCATTACATATGTGTAGTTACTTCATTTGCATGTATTCTTTTATTTAAAGATTCAAGATATTTACGTCTCTGACATTCATCTTTTTTTCTTCTATACTTTTCCTAAAAATTAAAAATATACATATTCAAATATTCATATCATTCTTCACTCAGTTACATTTATTATTTTCAAAGTTGAAGATGTGAGTTTTGTTTTTATATTTCTATTTATTTAGCTATTAGTTCGTTTGATTGTTTGTTAGTATTCATCGTTTCAGTCTTTTTTTTTTTTTGATACGTTTTCATACATAGGAGGGAATCGAGGCACGTTGATCCGTTTTTTTTATCACTATAAAAAATTTTAATACATGAACTGATTCCCTATCATGAGTTTAACTAAATACTTTTCATTATCCCAGATATGTTTTTACCGTTTAATTCATTAACATGTTTTATTTAATTAATATTGTAATCAAACTTAGTAGAGTTAATCAACGTGCCCTGGGCACGGAGTACGTTAGTATGCATTACGAAAACAAGTTATATTACAATTTTAATGCTAAATAATACCCATTAACATGTCAATTTAATTAAATGGTTATCATCTACTTTTCGTCTATTTATACCAGGACTATGTACATTTCTCAATAATCAGTTCAACTTTGGTCTTCATCAACTTTACTTTTCCTAATAGTACAATTTGCTGATCTACGTGTAATTCTTCTGTACGTTTTCTTTATTTGTGAGTTTTCTTAAAGTGGAACTAAGTGTCCCATGGTCTGGAAAAGAGCAATCATAACTTGGCTCTTTATGTTGAAAAATTAACAAATTACAAATAAGTCTCGACTAAAAGAACTTATTTTAGGAGGGAAGTTTTAATTTATTACTCATTTTTCCATGAAAACCATTTTTAAATATGAAGTTGAACATTTCTCAAACACAAAATCGGTACAGCTGTGCCATGTGTTTTCGTTACACTATTTGTAGGACTATAGCTATTTATTTCTTTTTAGTCATGTATTAAACTTAAAAATATTAATAGTATTAAAATTATTCACACAGGCCCAACGTGCTTTGGGGAACAGCGAGCCAAATATACACTTCTTGTTTTCTTCCATTTATCTCTTACTATTTAATAAACAGTATCATGTACTAATAATAATTATATGGACGATGTTTTACAACTTCTATCATAATATCCCTTACACTATTGAAACGATGCTGAAACATAAATAACAATAATAAAATCAAAAAGAAAATGTAAAAAAATAATAAATGCTTGGAACTATTGGCAGTTTTTGTGATGCAAATTGCGCTTCTACATTCCTTTGATGTAAGAGCAATTAACTGTTGTTTCAATCTCTGTCAGTATTTTAATTAATTGAAGTTTATTTAATGTTTCCCAAGCGTTTGGATTCGAAACCTTTTTAGCTAAAAGGGAATTGTTTCGCTTTATTTTATTACTAGCTGCGTGGCCCGGCTCTACCCGGTATACCTTGAGAATAACATTTATGTAAAGTAACACGTGTCTATAAAAGTCCCGATTATATTAAAGTCAACATTTTGCTCAGTACGAAAAATGAATCAATCGCCAAAAAAGTTTTCAATCCCCGCTACAGGAAAAACAAAAGCAAGAATTTTATTTGTTATGTTCAAGAACAAAATGGCAACAGCTTTTTCTCAGAAAACTCAAGCTGAAAAGTGTTAATGAATTTGATTGTCATGTTTGAATCTATTTTTTCTTTTATTGTTATTAATTTTCTTTTATTTTCCTCTCCTAACTCTGTCTTCGATATTCTATTTGTAAGAAAGAGTGTTAAACTCTCAACAACCTAAAAAGTAAATTTCAAACTTGAAAAATAATGTTTGAAAAATTTGTTTTCCTAATTTTAGAGAAAACTATTCAGGAATTTGTTCCACTTGGAAACGGCAGAGATGGGTTACACACAAAAAAAACTTCTGTCACTATTTGATGGGAAGATAAAAAGGGAAGGGAGTTACTGGCAGGATTAGCAACTCAGCAGTGCACTAAGAGAGGACAAAGGGACTAGGGGAAAGCATGGAAAAGGATATTCGGCCATGTGGCTGGGACCCTAGGTGCATTCAATATGGCTGCTCTGGGGGCAAAAAGGGTTAAGGGCAAGCCGTTTAGGCGGCGAGTATTTTTTTGAAACCTACCTCACTACTTTAAAGGTGAGCCGCCTTGGCGGGGAGTTGTTCGTTTGAACTTTTCTTACTATTTTAAAGCCCGTGCAACGACGGGTCACGCAGCTAGTTCATATATATTCTTTGTTTTATTTATATGGATTTTAACGCTATTTTTGTCTTTTCTTTCGATTCGTTTTAACCTTTTAGTAATTCATAACAATTGCATGGCTACCTACATTGGAATCTATATTATACAGGGTGCGCCAGAGAAACTTACTTTTATGAAAAAATTCCTGCGCGGTGAATTGGCTACGTAGAAAGCCGAGAGTGGGCGCATCTGGAGCTGGAAATCTCCAAGTTTTGTTTTCCCTTTAATTAGTCGCCATCATGCTAAGGTCAAAAGAACAGCGCGCCTTTGCCGTCGAAAGCTACTTTTCGAACGGTCGCTCAGTTACTGATACGCAACGCGAGCATCGAGAAATTCTTCCTTCCCAGCCTCAAAAAAATGAACATTAGGGACGTGTGGTTTCAGCAAGATGGAGTCACAGCACACACAGCACGAGATTCAATGAATTTGTTGCGACAACATTTCCCTGACCACCTCATCTGTCTCAGAGGCGATCTCCCATGGCCAGCACGCTCCCCAGATTTGGGGGCCGTGCGATTTTTTTATGGGGTTATTTAAAATCCCTGGTTTATGTTGATCGATCACGCACAATAGCTCACCTCAAGAATAACATTCGCGACGAAATTGCCAACATGCCAATTGATATGCTGCAAAGAGTGCTCACAAACTTTAAAAATCGTCTTAATCAGTGTATGCTCAATGGGGGTCATCATTTAACCGATGTTATTTTAAAAACTGAGTATCTTTCTAACTATCTTTCTTTCTAACTATCTTTCTTTCTAACTATCTTTCTTTCTAACTATCTTTCTATCTTTCTATGTCACGCTTCTTTCTCCTGAACGCCAATGAACTGAAAGTCGAACCAGGTACCGATAGATAGGTAATTTTTCAAGCTTCTTTAGTTTCAATTGATATAATTATACGATTTTAATTAGCGAAGATATCAATTAATAAGTAGTCAAATTTAAAGCGATTAAGCCTAATAAATGATTAAATATGAAATCCATTCTTGCAAACCGTCGTTGCTATGAAACGGTGATAACAATGATAATGAGAATTTTGAATGAAGGCTTAACTAAATCAAACACAAAACTCATAAGCGGACCACTTACGTAGAATTTTTATCGCTAGCTACTGGTAATATTTTGAAACATTTATTTGTTGAAGAGCCATCTACTTATATTAAAAACTGAGTATCTATGTCTGCTTTTTTTCTTTGAGCGACCTGAACTTACTGAAACTTTCCTCACCATCTTGAAGGCGTGAAGCATCTCAATAATTCGAATGATTTTTTTATATAGGAAAAAAGTAAAGGCGTGAAGCGCCTGTAAGCGAGCCGCCTTGGCGGGGAGTAATTTCTTTAAATTTTTTTCTCACTACTTTCAGGGCACGAAGTGCCCATGCAACGCCGGGCCACGTGCATGGTATGTCTTGAAATCGAATGAACATTAAATTATATCAAATAATATAATTTCAGAATGAGGTAAAAGTTAGAGAGGGGGGACGCTATGCATCAGCATGCCGCAGGAAGCTAATCTAGCTGCCCTGGCAGCTAGTTTATTATTAAAAAACGAAATTTTCACTTTGAGGCGAATTATCCTGACAGACATAGAAAACAATTCGCTCTACCAGGATAAATGATCCACTTGAAATAAAAGTATAAAACTTATTATAATTAAGAAAGGTGATAGTAACTAGCTAAACTAGTGCATATCATTATATGAATCTATATCTATAAAAATGAGTGTATGTATACTTGTTCTCTATACAAATCCACAGTTTGCGTCAGATTTTCATCAAACTTGACACAGAGGTTCCTTGATGCCCTAGAAATCTCATAGGCGGGGTCTTGAAATTTTGAAAAATCTAAAAAGCTCAAATTTAAATTTTTTGTCAAAAAATGACCCTTTTATAGGAATCTAGCCTATTTATATTGTAATCGAGATAGGCCTTTTAGCATTCAAATTGCTGAAATTTAAGATTTTTAAATATGAGTATTTTCCAACAATGATTACGATTAAAGTAATGAATTTTCAATTCAAGGCTCACCTATTTCCTTTTAGCATCGAAATAAGTAAAAAACAATCATAATTCATGTGGACTTTATAAAAAGAACCACGGATTTGAATTTCAAATTTGCAATGCGACGACAGTTGCGTCTGTAATGGAGATAAGCCTTCAGAACGAAAAATAGATTTATTTCTGAGTTATAATAATTTTTACTTTGTAGGTGGGAACAATTAATGGAGAAAGTTAATCTCCATATATTATTTCTCTAAGCCGAATCCTATACCCGGTCGAAACTCGCTCATTTCTTAATCGAATTGCATGAAAATTTATGATTTTGAAGCTTATCCCGCGGCCTATTGACGAAAATTAGACCCACCCTCTAAAAAGTGTCGGTTCGGTTTTTATTCGAACTTCAATTTTTGGGCACAAAATTGACTCTATCTAGCGAAAAAATTGTCGTATCGTCTCCATTTTGATTTCATTCGAAAGATTAAAAAAAAATGCGTTCTTTAGAACGTTTCTCCGCTAGCGCCGCGTAACGAGAATCTCGAAAATCCACGTTTAAGCGACTTATAAGCGATTGAAGTTTGAAAAAGTTAAATTTTTTGCTCAACTGTTAAAATCGTTATACCATTGTTGTTCAAATCAATTTTAAATGCGACATTTCAAGCCAAGGCTTAGCTCGGTAAACCTTGATTGTAACTTTTATTGTTTCAAAATACTATGGTAGTTTTGCGATAACGTTAGTATTTAGTTTAGTAGTAGCCTTGGGTATTTGATTTTAATATAGGGTATCACTTTTGTAGTAGTTGTAAAAGTCTTTGATCTCTTTGAAAAGTTGTCAGAACGATGGCAGTAGATGGCGATGTTGTGCAAACGTACAAAATTTTACAATGTCAAGGAACAGGATACCAACTGGCAGACTAACAGGAAGGTGTCTACTACCTAGACAATATTAGACAATTCAACAATGCTTTGGCCTTCGTTTCAGTCAAAGTGGACTCAGTTAACATTCCTGGCAGAGGTCCATATTGTTTTAAACTACATGGTCAAGTGTACCATATGATCGGGAACTTGCAACCTCCGGCAGGGACTACACTGTTAAAAATTTTCCTGAAATTTTACGGTAAAAGTTACTGGCATCCATGTTGCCAGTAACTTGCACCGTAAAATCCAATTTTACTGTAAAATTTTACGGTAGAGAAAAGTAGAGTTAAAAAATGCAAAAAGCTAGGCTCGAACCCATGACGCAGTTGTCGCACTTTGCTTCTCTATCCACTGTACCGAATAGACCACACATGGCGAACAGAAATTGAGTATTATGTGCTTCGCTCAGTAAGTCACGTGGTTTATCAACTGGTGCTGTAATCGTTTCTTTTTTATGGTACAATTTACTGTAAATATTTTCGTTACTGTAAATGCAACATTTTACAGTAATATTTACCATAAAAGTTTCCTGAATTTTTAACAGTGTACACCAACTTACGCTGGACTTTTCTTTATAGATTTCGACACTGCGCTGCAACTTCGGGCAGATAATGAAGCCAATAAAAATTGTCGTATTAAATTTTAAGTTTAGAGTTTTTTTTTTTTTGCACGGAATTCCGCACGGGTCACCTAGTATTTTAAATTTGGCGGGTGAAATTGATGCAATTTTTTCACTTCCATGAGCATATATTTCATGCCAGTGGACGTGGCAAAGTACAGACAACATTTATCTTTAATTTTCACCTTTTGATACGACTATTTTTCTGTAAACGTTTAACTTTCTGTAATATTTTAGTTTTTTTCAAAGTTTGTACCTATAAGAGACAGATTGATGCAAATTATTTTATACCCATATGAATAGAACTCTTTCAAAAATTTTTTCCCTGAATGCTATGTTGTATTAATTTGCACCCGGGCAACGCCGGGTATTAAGCTAGTAATATAATCTATATATATAAAGATGACGGTGTTTGTTTGTTTGTTTGTTCGTTTGTTTGTTCGTTTGTAACCGCTGGCCAGAAGCCCCCACAGCACCTACGGACCTGAAACTTGACTCAAAAATTCGAACGTACCCCGCCCTCGTGCTCCTCGAAGCCCAAATTTTTAATTTCGAATTAGTTATTTTTAAATTAATTAATTAGTCTCATTTTTGGTGTATCCGCCATAATTGAGGGGGGAAACCTCCCCCCACCCCAAAACATTATATATCGTTGGAAAGGGTTTTTTTTTCTGAAAAAGAAAAGTTTTAGCACGTTTCTGTCCGTTAATTACGACAGGAGATATTAATTAATCAAATTTAGTCAATTTTCAAGGCTTAACTATGTACGCTCAACTATGGTACTAGGTCCATTTTCTTGATCAGCTGCTCTTTTGTCCTTGAAGTTACTTTGTGGTTAAAATTGTGCGTATAGATTTAAGCCTTGAAAATTTATTCAATTTGAATGCTTAATATCTCTTATTTCTTTCTTAATTTTCTGTCTTTTTGATTTATTTGGCGAATTGATTTAAACTTTAACATGACTTTAAGTGGAGTTTAAAAGATGGAGCGCATTTGAACTAAAGGATATAATTTTAGTTCAGAGGGGTCGGAGAGAATTTAAATTTATTCAGTTGAATTCCTCAAAATTTGGTGTTACCAAAAATGTCAGAATGGAACTATTATTGTTAAAAAAATAGCGATGGCTATCAGCTACTCTTCGTATTTGGCGTGGTAAAGTTTGGCAACAATAGGGATATTTACCAAACCTCCCAGCCAGTGAAACACTTCTTTCTCCAAATTAAAGAAAAAGCTCTGTGAAGGAACAGTAGTTGTTTGCAGTCTAAAAAGTATTTTATTGCATGTTTAAAACATGTATATAATGTCGCCAAACCTAAATTTTTAATAGTTCCATTCTGACATTTTCGGTAACACCGCTATGAAGTTACTCTTCGTATTTGGCGTCGTAAAGTTTGGCAACAATCTGGAAATTTACCAAACCTCCCAGCCAGGGAAATCTTGCTTATTTGAGGGTTACTGTTATAGATTGTATTCACTTCAAAGAGATGGTGCGAAAGACATTATATTTCTTGCCTTTTAATGTTCACATTAAAATCATGGAAGAATGGTTGAGGCTGAGCTACCTGACACAATCGGTTCCCTATGTTAATAAATTTAAATTTGGCGACCAATTTTACATTGAAATTACGGTTAAATCGGTGGATTATGTTAAACTTCAAGGGCAAAATTGCTGTGTTCGTTGAGAGTTTTCGAAAATCTTGCCACTACAGTTATCTCAAAAGTTCCATTGAAACGTTTATTTGGCGAATTGATTTAAACTTTAATATGACTTTTAGTGGAATTAAAAAGGTTGGGGAGCACATTTGAATCAAATATAATAATTTTACTTTAGAGGGTTAGAGTGAATTAAACTTTATTTAGTTAACTTCCTTTACATTTGTTGCACGGGCATCGCCGTGCGGGTACTGCTAGTAAAAAATAAAATTAACTTTAAATGAAAAAAATGAGATTTTACATGCTCTTTTCTTATACTTAAGGCAAGCACTGTTTTGTTTTTGAAACTTGTAACCTTAAATGTACATTACAAACTTCTGATGCAACTATTCAAACAAGTCTTACACTTTTATCTAATGTGGAGAATATTCCTCTGTTGGGTCATCAGTGGGGCAAGTGACTCGTTAATCAGGAGAGGGCATGTAACCTTTATGTCAAGGTTATTTGCAATATCCCCCAGGTTTAAACATAAAGCCCTTATAACCGCAATCAACGTGCCAATCCTACGATTTTCACATATGGTTTAACTAGAAAAATCAACCGAATAATGGAATGGTCATTGTTTTCATTACATACATTGTGTTAGGTACTTCATTAAAGTACCTAAAAGTACTTAAATGAAAACAGAGATACTAACTTAGATCTTTAGCTTTTACGCTATATGTAAGGAGTTATTATTATAGTTTAAAAATAATAATGGTCGAAAAGCACGAGCGAATTAGTTTCTACTCTTCTCGAGACATGGCGTTCATTAAAAGTATTATTTTAGCAACTGTGTGTAGAGGACGCTGGCCATAACGAACCGCCGTGGCGGTAAGTTTGTTGCTCTACTGAAAGTGGATGCATCACTTGACATCACTTTCATTTCTATGGTAGCCCGTGCGACGCCGGGCCACGCAGCTAGTATTACTGTAAACTTTGATTCATCATGTTTCCAACGTTATTGTAAAACTCAAGAGACAATCTCTCAAAATATAATTAAAGCAGCTGAAAATTTACTTTGTGAAAAAATAGCAACCACGTATATTTTTGAGATGAAAAAATTCCAATTCATACTGCAGCAAACTACAAAATTATCTTAGTTAATCTGAAAAAAGATATGGAAAAATGAATTATAACAACAAATAAAGAAATAAAAATATTTGCTTTAAATAAACTAAAGTGGGGGAGTATTAAGCAGAATAAAAAGAAAAATCAGAGTGCAGCAGTATATAATTAATCGTTGGACATTTTTCCCCTTAACAATCAAAAATGAAACCGCATTAATAAACTAGAAAAAATGTTATCCTTTTATACAACTTTTTGTCCATCATTTCTTCTTTACCTAAAGCTGGAACACCCACGTGATTTTTTTTTCCTTCGTTTCTTGCGGACTTTATTTATTATTATATTTTATCATTTTTTTAAGTAATAAAGTAAAAGAAAAATAATAATAATTCGAACGAAAATACTTTGATATTAACGAGCATTCCTTTGTTTTTCTGTTTTTAGAAATTATGCTTCTATCTTATATGAAAAGAAATTATTTTCAATTTTGAAAAAATGTCCTTTAATGAAGCATGGCACATTTACTTAACACTATTAGTACACACGAAAAATGCAATAGGATGATATCAATCCAATATTAAAAGGCCCACGTGTTTTCACGTTTGATGGAATCATTCCACCACATTCCATACTCTAGTTAATGCCGTATACATTTTCCCTTCTGACGCTTTCTCTTAAAATATTGTCTACACTGAGCTATTTATTCTTAGTTAGTATTCTGAGTTATTTATTATATAACCACTATAGTTGTTTGAGATTGCAAATTTTTTTCATTTTAATTATTAATTCCTGCTCGCGAGAATTTTATGTTTTACTTTTTACTTTTCTGTAAATGGCAACAGTGAGAATGTTAATGTATTTTGAGTTGTTACTTTGAATTTTGTTTTAGAACTTTGTCTTTTGGATTACGCTGTTTTAAGGAAATGGTAAAATATTTTGAAGAATATTAAAATTATTGTTAAGTTTTCATTTCGAACTTTATTCCATTCAAACTGGTGAACCCGTGGTTCAGTTTTGATTGGTGGCGTCCGAAGAAATTTTAAGTAGTTAGATTTATTTGGCGTCCGTGTGACAGGACGAAAACTCTGTAGATTCGAAGATGAGTAAAAGCGAAAAGATTTTTCAAATTGTAAAAGGATTCAAAAAAGAGGATTTGTTGTTCTTGTGCGAAGAAATAGTCGGTTCTTTACCGGAAAAAGTTACTATCAATACGTTGAAAGAAGCAATTATAAACAGCGAAGAATATAAATCGGATCCGGATTTCGCAACGACTGTGTTGGCGACTGCTGTTGAAGAAAGGCAGCGAAAAGAATCGGAAGAGAAAAAAGAAGCAGAAGAAAGAAAGCGCCAAGACGAGGAAATAAAGCGCCAAGACGCTGAAAATGAGCGCCAAAGGCAACATGAGCTAGAATTAGCCCGAATAAATGCTCGAACATCATTGAGTGCACCAGATGAAACTCCTGAGACATCAGGTAATGTAAAAAAGAAGTTTCATTTACCAAAATTGGAATTGCGACAATTTTCAGGAGAACTGAAGGACTGGCTGCAGTTTTGGTCTCAATTTGAGCATGTTCACAACGATGTAGATATAGCTCCTGAAAACAAATTTCAATATTTATTACAGTCAACTATTAGTGGTTCACGAGCTAGAGAAGTAGTTGAAAGTTTCCCGCCAACTGGCGCCAACTATTCCCAAGCCGTAGACGCTTTAAAAAGTCGGTTTGGTCGAAATGATTTATTGATAGAATTCTATGTTAGGGAACTTTTGAAATTGGTCATTCAAAATGCTGCACAGGGATCTACCACTAATTTGTGTGCACTTTACGATAATTTGGAGTCACAGATTCGCGCGCTAGAGACTCTTGGTGTAACAACGGATAAAAGCGCTGCTCTTCTTCATCCTTTAGTGGAGTCATGTTTACCTGAAGATATATTACGGGCATGGCAAAGACAAAGGAACCCTGATTTCAGTCACAATGGGGAGCCGCAAGAAAGGCTCAGTAGCTTGCTCAAGTTCTTGAAATCTGAAGTAGAATCCGAGGAAAGAATTAGTTTGGCGATGCAAGGTTTCGGATTGAATAAAAAGAAGGATAACAGTGGTTACAGAAGTAAGAAATTTGAACTCAGAGAAAAACGGAATCAAGTACCTACAGCTTCTAACCTTTTCACACATCCACGTACTCAGGAGGCTAAAAAGTTATGTGTTTTCTGCGAAAAAGCTCATTTTAGCGCTGATTGTTTCGCTGCACAGAAAATGAGTTTATCTGATAAACAAAAAATTCTTAGGGAGAAAAATTGTTGCTTCGCCTGTTTAACGCCCGGTCACCCCGTCCGAAAATGCCATGCATCTCTGAGATGTTGTATTTGTTGGAAAAAGCATGTACCCCTAATGTGTGAAGAACTCGAGTCAAAGAAAAGTGACGGGAAGAAGTCCGAAGAAAAGGAAATTGTCAGCGAAGTAAACATGTCGAACCTAAGCACAGGGCCTAAAGTCTTCCTACAGACTCTCAAATGCAAGCTAATGTCAGATAAGAAGGAATACATCGTGAGAATAGTTCTTGATACCGGCTCACAAAATTCTTATATTGTAAAAAGTCTTGTTGAAGATATGGGATACTCGCCTGTGAAGAAGGAGACACTAATACACTCTCTCTTTGGCGGTGTTAAAACAAGAGAATTTTCTCATACTCGTTATAGGATTAGATTAAGAAATGTTAATAGTAGTTTTGCATGCAACTTTGAAGCGTTGGATCAAGAAACTATCTGCAATGATGTCTCCCCTGTGAATGTAGGACCATGGCTAGAAGAGCTTCGAAAACTGGATATAACTTTAAGTGATGTTGGTGAAAAACCACAGCCCGTTCAAGTACTTATAGGAGCTGATCTCTTTGGAAAGTTATTAACAGGTCAGCGAAAAGTTTTGTCAAGTGGATTGGTGGCTATTGAAACTTCACTTGGATGGACTCTGACCGGAAAAGTTCCGGAAAACAATGTATCTTCCAGTAGTTCTATGATGGTAACTTCCCTCTTTGTAAAAGAAATGGACATTTCTGAGATGTGGAAACTAGATTCTATAGGAATAAGAGATCCTTCCGAACAGAAAACTAAAGAAGAGCTTCGCGAGGCTACTATGGAACACTTCTTAAGGACTATTAGAGTTGATGAAGATCAACGTTACCTTGTGGATTTACCTTGGCTCGACACACATTTGCCTTTACCTGACAACTTCAATTTGGCAATTAGAGGATTGGAAGTGACAGCCCGCAAGCTAAAAAATGAAGGTCTGTATGAAGATTATGGCAAAGTGTTCAAAGAATGGGAGCAAGAAGGAATTATCGAAGAGGTTCCTAACGAAGAAATTGAGTCCTCATGTCACTATTTGCCCCATCGTCACGTTGTGAAGGAGAAGAGTACCACGAGAATAAGGCCAGTGTTCAACGCTTCTTCTAAACAAAAAGGAGCCCCCAGTCTCAATGATTGTGTAGAGAAAGGGTTAAATCTGATAGAACTGATTCCTTCTGTATTATTGAGATTTCGCTTGTATGAATTTGGTGTGACAGCTGATATACGTAAAGCATTTCTACAAATCAGTCTCAATAAGAAGGACAGAGATTTCTTACGATTTCTGTGGTATAAAGAAGATGGAGGACTCAAGTATTATCGTCATTGTAGAGTTGTATTTGGAGTTTCCTGCAGTCCTTTCTTGCTTGCGTCAACTATCAAATACCACTTGGAGACAAAACTAGAGGAAGCAACCCAAGGAGGTGAAAAATATCCTGAAGATATTATCCGAAAACTAATAAGCAGCTTCTATGTGGATAACTGCGTAGCCAGTGTCAAAACTGGAGAAGAATTGAAACTGTTTATTAAAGTTGCTACAGAAATTATGACTGAAAGAAAATTCGATTTAAGAGGGTGGGAGTTCACAAATCCCTCTGAATCCAATGACAGTCCAACCAACATCCTGGGGATGAGTTGGGACAGAGAACTTGATACTCTTTCTATTAGTGTTCCAGATATGCAGGAAATAAAAGATGAAGTAATCACAAAGAGAAATATTTTAGCTGTTTCACACAAAGTCTTTGATCCTATAGGAATCACTAGTCCGCTCATGCTACGTCCAAAACTCTGGTTACAAGAATTGTGGAAAACTAAAATTGGATGGGACGAAGAAGTAGACAGCAAAACACGCCAGAACTTTTTGAAGTGGCTGGCTGAGCTCGAATATCTAAAGAACTTGAAAGTCCCACGATGGTTGCATTGTGGAATTGGACTCGAGGACATTTCATTACATGTTTTTTGTGATGCCAGTAAACTTGCCTATTCTGCAGCAGTTTTTCTGCGAGTTAGTAATGAAGCAGACACTCACGTGCAGCTGGTACAGAGTAAGACTAGAGTTGCCCCATGTGGAAAAAAGGAGACAACAATCGCAAGATTAGAACTACTCGGTGCTACCATCTCTGCTCGTCTTTACAATGAGGTCCAAAAAGTGTTGAAGATTGACAATGTGAACTTTTGGACGGACTCTACAACAGTGTTGGCCTGGCTGAAAAGAGATGACATCTGGGGAACATTTGTACAAAATCGCGTTAAAGAAATTAGACAACTGACACCAATACAAGCATGGAGACACGTTCCCGGACAGTGTAATGCAGCTGACTTGCCATCGAGAGGTTGCTCCGTAGAGAAGTTGATTACCTCTAAATGGTGGGAGGGACCCAGTTGGCTCCATCTTTCGCCTCGTGAGTGGCCTACACCAGATAAAGAAGTAGATATCAATGAAGAGGAAGTGCTTAAAGAGAAAAGAAAGGCAGTCGTATCTTCTATGATGAACACTGAAGTGGAAGATATTTGCACAGATCGCTTTTCTTCCCACTCTAAAAATATCAGAGTATTGGCATGGGTTTTACGTTTTATGCACAACATCTCGCACAAAAACAAGTTAAAAGGTAATCTGACCTTGGAAGAATTTCAACAAGCCGAAGTTCAGTTCTTCAAAAACATACAGTCAAATGCTTTTAAAGACGAAAAGTTTCTTTCGAAGATGCAAGTTTTCAAAGATGAACAAGGACTCCTGCGCATAAAAACAAAACTCGTAAACAGTGACGAATTAGAGGAATTCATATTTCCAATCATTCTACCTGCTAATACTGTCGTGAAAAGTCTGATACGTGAAGAGCACGAAAAAGCACTTCATGCTAATGCTTCCATTCTCATCGCCAGACTTCGGGAGAAATATTGGATTATCAAATTAAGGAAGCTGGTAAAGCAAGTTATATTTAAGTGTGTGACATGCAAACGGCACACGTCTAGACCGGTTGAAGTACCTTTTGCTCCGCTGCCTAAAGATAGAATTACCCAGACAAAAGTGTTTGATGTATGTGGGGTTGATTATGCTGGTCCCCTTCACCTAAAAACAAAAGGCAAAGCTTGGATTGCTTTGTTTACCTGCGCCGTGTACCGTGCGGTCCATTTCGAATTGGTCGAGTCACTCACCACCGATGCTTTCATCGAAGCTTTGAGAAGGTTCATTTCAAGAAGAGGAAGAGCATCAACTATTTATTCAGATAATGGCACGAATTTTGTGGGGACCAACAGTGAACTTGAAGAATTAGACTGGGACAAAATTTCAGAATACTCAACCTCTCAGAAAATCACTTGGAAGTTCATTCCACCAACAGCAGCGTGGTGGGGTGGATGGTGGGAGCGCATGGTGAGAATGCTCAAAGAGCTTCTTCGTCGAGTATTAGGAAAATCCGTTGTCAACTATGAAGAGATGTACACTATACTGTGTGACTGTGAGTCAGTGATAAACTCCAGACCACTCACCTACCTGCCTGATGACCCAAATGGATTGGTACCACTGACACCTGATTTGTTTATTCATGGTGGTGGCAACAGTGAAACTCCAGATCTCGACTGTGTCAACCGATCATCATTGGAGAAACGTGTCAAGTACTTACAGAAACTACGTGAAAACCTGAGACAAAGGTTTAGAAATGAGTACCTCGTTCTTTTAGTACACAAAGGAGTCAGGAGAAAAGATACTCTGAATGTTGGAGATGTCGTTATAATTGGGCAGGACAATAAAAAACGCATCGATTGGCCCCTAGGTATCATTTTGGAAGTATTCCCTGGAAAAGATGGCATACCTAGAGTGGCAAAATTAAGAACTGACAAGGGCGAAAGGATTCGTCCGTTCCAAAGGCTCTACCCCTTAGAAGTGTCGGCAAGGGCGGATGCTGATACACTGAAGGCTGCTAAAGAAACTGACTATGCCTGATGAACTTGAACTTTATCTTGACTTTAAGAACTCTTTAGTTTAAAACTTATTTTTGCAAAGTTCAAAATTTCACTTTGCAAGGTGGGAGTATGTTTGAGATTGCAAAATTTTGTCATTTTAATTATTAATTCCTGCTCGCGAGAATTTTATGTTTTACTTTTTACTTTTCTGTAAATGGCAACAGTGAGAATGTTAATGTATTTTGAGTTGTTACTTTGAATTTTGTTTTAGAACTTTGTCTTTTGGATTACGCTGTTTTAAGGAAATGGTAAAATATTTTGAAGAATATTAAAATTATTGTTAAGTTTTCATTTCGAACTTTATTCCATTCAAACTGGTGAACCCGTGGTTCAGTTTTGATTGGTGGCGTCCGAAGAAATTTTAAGTAGTTAGATTTAATAGTGCTAAGAGAGTAGCGAAATCAAAGATAAACTACAGGGTTACCATAAAAACCATACTCTAAAGTTGTCAACAGACACAACTTTTTTGCATTAATTTACAAAAATGTGTGTGGAATATAATAAAGGATTAGTGCGTGTTTA
The DNA here is from genome assembly GCA_038373865.1 of Uloborus plumipes. Taxonomy (NCBI): domain Eukaryota; kingdom Metazoa; phylum Arthropoda; class Arachnida; order Araneae; family Uloboridae; genus Uloborus; species Uloborus plumipes. Next base: position 54,792 of record JAXGGA010005907.1, on the reverse strand, counting down.
AGGAAATAAAAAAAGTTCAAATTTTGACAAGAAGAGGGCGCTTTTAAGTGAAATTTATATTTACGCCTGGTTTAGCATTTACGAGGGTTTGTTTTTATTTCACCCTTCGGTAGACGAGAAAGAATAAACGGATTCGAATACAAAAAATAGTTTATTATCAAAAGTAAAGTACAATGCTCTACAATTCTCTACATAATCAGCTTGACGATTGAAGTATTTGTTATATCTGGGAACAAGCTTTATAATAGCCTCCTCGTGAGATGTTGCCGCCAATGATTGAAAGTGAGTTGTGACGGTGTCTTTGGGCTCCACACCACTTTGGAAGCACGATGCCTTTCCAGACCCCAAGCAAGGGTCTCCAAGTCCCTGCTTCAGTTCAAGGAACAAATGAAAGTCACTTGGTGCTCTTTCGGAACTTTATGGTGGGTGTTCAAAAATGTCCCATTGAAATTGTCGGAGGAACCGCTGTGTTACACGAGCGCTTTGATGACGGGCATTGCCATGCCGTCATCATAGTGCCGCATTTGGGCATAGCTGCATATCTGCATTTGGGAAGACCCCTGCTTGGGGTCTGGAAAGGCATCGTGCTTCCAAAGTGGCGTGGAACCCAAAGATACCGTCTCAGCTCACTTCCAATCATTGGCGGCAACATCTTACGAGGAGGCTATTATAAAACTTGTTCACAGATATAACAAATGCTTCAATCACCAAGCTGATTATGTAGAGAATTGTAGAGCATTGTACCTTACTTTTAATACTAAAATATTTTTTTGATTTTGAATCCGTTTATTTTTTATAGTCTATCGGAGGTTGAAAAACAAACAACCCTCATATATATATATATAGTTTTCACCAACTTTTGTTTACTTTACCAGATTGAGCTCCTCCATACATTTGCATTTCGTATTAAGGACGTCCTCAAAAATCACTTACCAGAAGAATGTGTCACCAGCCACTACTTTTGAGATTTGCTGCCTCCCCAATATTAATACATTTGACTCCTGAATTTTTGATTATTTAAAGACATTTCATAAAGTTTGAAATCCCAAAAACTTTTCCTGTTACTAAAGACAATTTTAATTTTAATTTTTTTTTAAAGACTTTTGATTATTTAAAGACATTTCATAAAGTTTGAAATCCCAAAAACTTTTCCTGTTACTAAAGACAAAATTTTCGAACAGTACACGGGCAACATTTAAAACATGGTGTCTTGCGATTCCAAATGAGAATTAAAAATTATTGATATCTATGATGAATGCTGTTAAAATACTTATCTTGCTTAAATTTTAGTGTTTTTTTTTAATCGATGTTTCTAAAAAAAAAGCTTCCCAAAGGATTGCAAAACGTTTTTATTTCCTTTTAATTTAAAATGTACTTCTTAGTAGTAATATTTTGTACGTGTTCTTGGATAGAGGTTTAGTAAAATCTTTCCTAGTAATATTATTCCTTAAAATGACGCCCTCTGATCCCAATCTCTTCATTATGTTTTACACAAAATTTCGTACATTTCTGATCAATAGTTTTGTTTGAGTACAACTTTCGAGTAGGATCTTTTAGCCAGCCTGTATGAAACAAGATTACGTACGGAAAAGGGTTGCAAAACCGTATGTGTGGTCAAACCAACAGCTCTCGATTCTTCGTAATTAGTGATACTGTCACGTGAAAACAATATCAATTATAAAAGCATTTGCCATAAAATAATAAAATAAAAGTTCGCTCCTGTCATCCCTGTGATTTATGTGTTTTTTTTTTTTTTTTTACATTTTCGCAACATTTTTTTTTTAATTTTAAGATGATAAAAATCATAGTTTACTCATGTATAAAAATAAGTAATACTCCTGAATGAAATAACTAAATATATAAATTCATTGTACTTATTAGAATAATTTATCTAATAAACTTTAGCGCCATGAACTCTTTTCCTTCCCTTTACTTACAACAACGATCTTTCAGACCATTTTTATCAGGCGCTATCGAATAGAGTTCAGTGATGATACCCAAAACACAACACTAGAGGATTCAAGTTCCTCAATTAAAGTACTAATCAGATTACCTCAAATTAATTACAGCGTATAGAACCAGTAACTAGCAGTGTAAAATCATCATTACCTACTGAACACCTCCACAAAATATTTAGGTGTCTCATGTACTTGAATTTATTCATTGACAAAAAATACTTTCTATGGTGTCAAATTTTAAAGTTGGCAAATTACTTTATAATTGAAAAAGTCGAATGCTTTGAACTTTTTTGTACAAGCAAAGCTTGTGAAGTTTAAAGCTAAGTGTAAAATGACTCGAATGATGAAAGGAAAAAATATCGTTATTTAGTGTTAGGCAGGAGAAAGACACCCAGTAAAGTTGTACGGGAAAGCAAAATGATGAAAATAAAAATAATACAAAACACATAAATCATGCATATCTCTTTACACAGTGTAAAGATTTTTCAGTATAAATACTGCAGAAAAATTCTATTACCAATCTTAAATACCCTGCAGGATATTAACCCATTTATAACCAAGTTTTTTTTTTATTTATTTTTTTTTTTTTTTCAATTTTTATCTGCTTAAAACTCTTCCTTGGAATGGTTTATATACATTATAGGCTTGAAATAGTTCGCCGTTGCCATATTTATTAAGTTATTTAACGTTCTGTTTATGGATATTTTGCAGATATGTGAGCAAAATACGACCTTACTTGACTACTTTTGCAAAGTATCATTACAGAAGGCATCTCTAATCAATTTTAAGCAAATCATTTCAAAATAGTTTACTTTTATGAAAAATAAGGTAGCAAAAAAACTTACTTTCTGTGGCTACCCATGCTGGATCGCTGCTTGACTGATTTGTCTGAAAATAGCTGTCAATAAAAAAAAAACTCTAATGTCCAACTAATGGTTCTATCTGGTTTTCTCAAGAAGAAAAACTATTTAACATGTGAAACACAGCTTTAGTAAAATTATATACCCATTACAGTTTTTTGTATGTAGTAACTAACAAGCGTCCCCTTTACTAGCGTGACTACTTTTACAAAGTATCATTACAGAAGGCATCTCTAATCAATTTTAAGCAAATCATTTCAAAATAGTTTAATTTTATGAAAAAGGAAGGTAGCAAAAAAATCTTACTTTCTGTGGCTACCCATGCTGGATCGTTGCGTGACTGATTTGTCTGAAAATAGCTGTCAATAAAAAAAACTCTAATGTCCAACTAATGGTTCTATCTGGCTTTCTCAAGAAGAAAAACTATTTGTGAAAAACAGCTTTAGTAAAATTATATACCCATTACACATTTTTGTATGTAGTAACTAACAAGCGTCCCCTTTTTAGGCTACTGGGCATAAATAGGTTAATTGACTTTATAGTCTCCCAACGTGCGCTTTATTTAACCTACCTTCAGTGCGTCGTATCACTTGAAAAGCTATTTCTTTTCCAAAAACTAATTCTGTGTCGAGTAATATTACTTTAAAGAAAACTTAAATTAAAATCTTCTCTGATTATGAAAATCGAAGAGCATGTTTCCAATTACTAGATAGCTGAATATCATTTGCTGAATGAGCATTTCAATAACTTCATTTCGCATGTTCCAAGGGATCGAATAACGAACTTGTGTTTATTTAAAAATGAGGTAGTAGTAATTTTAGTAAAGCTTTTAATCTCCTAAATCCAATCATTAAAAAAAATTAATCAACTACATCATATACTGAAAAAATTACATACTTCCTTGATTGAATTCAACGTCTTTTATTAAAAATGGGATTTGGTTGCTTGAACAACTCCAATCAAGGTCCCAGCAGGTACATTCAATAAAATGTTTAAAATATAATACGTGTCATATTTTTTCGAGACATATTAGATTAAAATTAACAAACAGAATTTCTTTGGCATCACAAAAGTTATTTTAAAATTGTATTGAATGTACAATAGGGGCCACGTGGGCGTAGAGGTAGAATACTCTCCTCGTAAGCAAGTGGTCACGGGTTCGAATCCCGCCCTGCCCATGGATGTAATTTCATCCTCTCTGTGCCGCAAGTCTGTCCTGTGTTTGTCAGGAGTCAAAGCGCATAGTACACAGTCCTCATGTATGTTGAAGCTGATGGCTTCTGAAAAAAAAAAGAATGTACAATACTTCAAATGTTGTTGACGTATAAATTTAAGTTGCTGAAAAACGTATACCTTGTACTTGATACAACTAAATGCGAATCATGCTTTTTAAAATCAATAAAAATGTAATCCACCTTTGGGAAGCATCTATAATATTTTACCTGTTGTCAAGCAAATTTGAATGTTTTTGTTAACTGCAGAAATTAAATTCCGTTAGTTTTCATTAGCCTTCCAAAAACGCAGCTTGACTGTTTTTTAAGTCTTTCATTTTAAAACTTCGACTGGGCTATTTTTTGCACTAAAACAGACAAACTGCACTTGACTCTTTTACTAAAAATTTACAGTGTCAGAGTGTTTTAGTTTTAACAAGTACATTTTATAATTAAAGAATTATAAAAGAAGGCTAATACAGGTAAAGAATATATTACCTCTTCTCTGCATTACAATTATAGTAAGTAAACACTTTATATAATTGTACTGCATTCATAAGTTCTGCCAGTTTTTGTTAAAGAGTTTCGTTTTAACTTCCCGTTTATTTCCGCATAGAAGACAGCTACAAAACTATGATTTGAATTTTCTCGCTTTTTTGTAATTGTTAACTTAATAAACAAAGCGTTCACCTTTAGGGATGAATTTGATCTTACAAAAAATGTTTTAATGTATTAAGATGTTTTCGATAAACTTAACACAAATATTTACTTTTCTCCATTTAAATGTTGTTTTAAGAATGTAGTAATGATGTGATAAATAAATGCTGCATATCTTAATTTGAGAGACATTTACACTATTTTCATGTTTTGTTTACTCTCTGAAGAAAAGTTCAAATATTTATTTAATCAAACCGAATGCACAAAGAATATTTTCCAAATCATTACAACTAAAGCAACGAATTGTTTACTCATTTCTCATTGAGTGAAATTATTGATTTCTCATTCGAATACCATGTAATTTATATAAACTAATTTAACTAGTTGTAATTATTTTTTTTCAAAAATGAATTTTAATTACAGGAACAATTTTATTAAAATTTGGACTGAAATTGATAAAATTATTAAAGTTAACTACTAAAGTGTATTAAATATTTGATATTGGAGCTAAGCGTTTTTTTTATAAAAGTGAAAATTATGATAGTTTAAAATTCAGCCCTTACCAGTCAATCTAATTATGTGGTGTAAATGAACCGATCCGAGCAGCAGAAACGACCAAAATGTTTTAGAGGAAACAATTGCTCTAACGTTTAAGTTTAAACTAAGTTGACGTTATAATCTTCTATCTATTCAAATACAATTCAAATACATCATATTATATACTAGACTTTTAATAATGGCCTGATTTCTTATTTTTATTTTTTATTTTTTAGCCAATTTATCTAATATAAGCACAGTACACTCCTAATAATTTAAAACTCCAAAATAAGTGTTAAAAACTTCAAGTTTTCAGAGGTTTCTTTTCATTCTTCTCACTAATAATGCTTTTGTTTATTTTTTTAGAAATTGTGCATGAAAGATAGAATGCAACAATTATAGTTTTACATAAAAATAGTTATTGACACTACATGACATAAAAAAAAATTTGAATTGCGACATCTTGAATTAAAGTTATGTTTTTTGCAATCACGAATTGTTGTGTTTCTTTCAGTCAAAAATACTACTTTTAGTCACTGAAATTTTAAAAAAATAACATTTACCTAGAAAATACTTTTTTTCTAATATTTTATTTTTAAGCATTTTTTTAATATCCAATCTTGAAAACAAGGCGTTGTCTCGATGACGTCACAAGTGTTGTCTGAGGAAAAAGCTTCAGCGAGCTGAGTGTTTCGCTCTCAACCGCTGGGCTTACGGCTTGTGTTTTCAATGGCAATTTAAGGCCTGGTGGAACTTTCGAGGAGGTGGAGCACCGTCCATGTTCCCAGTGTCAGGCTTCGAGTCCAATCTGAAAATACATAGAAAAATTCATCATTGCTCAAGAAGGTCTTTACAAAAGATAAATCGTATTAACCCATCAATGCCTAGCGTCCCTTTTTAGGGACGGTCCAAAAAAAGGGTCTGAATTTCCCCAAAATGAACATTTCAATCAAATAATAGTGTTCAATTAGTACCTTGGTACTGTTTCAATTCGTTATTAACAGATTGCAGCACATAACCATCGTAAAGTGTGTTCTGTAGCAGTTTTAATATGATCTTTATCAAAAATTACATCGTTCACAATCTCAAGAAAAAAAAAGTTTTCAAAATTATTCCCAGCTTCCCAGTTTATGTTAAGTGCTGATTTTATTTCTTCATATAAAATGTCTTTTTAAATATTATATCGCAGGCAGAAAAAAAATTTTAGTATAAAATGTATGTACCCTCTGGGGTCTATCGTAAGTTTTAAAGGACGATTTTTTTTCCTCAATAAAAAAAAATATTTTTTACCTAATATTTTTTTTATTATTTTTCCTGTCGATTAAACACTGTTTGTAACCAATATACAAAATATCTTTGGAAAAATATGTCAGGCATTAATGGGTTAAAGTACTCTTTTTTAAAATAAGTTAATTTGTATTAGGTATTTATATTTGTTTGCTTTTTTACTTTATTTATTTTGTATAATCAAGAGATAAATGGTAGAAACTGTGTATTGGAAAACACTAAATCAATTTAGAACTCGACGAAAATTACAAGATAAGAAATGTTCGAATTATCAGACTTCCAGTTACCACGAGTTGATTTAAGGAATTTATGGTGATTTCCATTTTCATTTTATATACTTAAAAATAAAAAGTTATTTTTAATGCTACAATTTTTTAATAACTAAATTTCATATATTAATATTGCAAGTGCTCACATGTTTTACAGCACATATATGTTTTTGATGTTTCCATCATGTATTATGGTATCCTTTTTGATATATTCTGACTTATATGTGCTCTTTTCCCGTGATATTTACTGCAAATAAATAAAAAAATGGAAAATTTAACTGAACTATATGCAATGTCATAGTTTTTAGGATTAAAAGATGATAAATATAGAGCAAAAAATTTAAAAACACGAAACGTTTCAATAAGAAAAAAACAATGTTTTAAAACCTGGACGAAAACTTTACTTGATCAAAAGCATTTTATTTAAACCTAATTCTTAATCTTGTGGAAAAGTGTTTGCTTCGATTATTCAAAACTATTCAATTTATATTTTAGTGTCAAATATAATAATCGTATAAATAATGATAATAACTATAAAATAGTCAAAACCATTTTAGATCTATCACTTTTCATGACTGATAATAGCAGAACTAAAAGGATCTTTACAATATTATGTACTACTGCTCACATCTCCAGGGTGTGGGATATCTCTTTAATGAGAAAGCTCTTATTGTAAGCAAAATTCATCCATCATTGTATCCGAAGGACACTTGAATAAGAGAAAGAGCCTTATATAAATTTCACTAAAAGCGTTTCATGCTTTGTAATAATTAATGATACTCATTCGCATAATGTTCCACTTGCTTTTGGAAAAAGAATACATTTCAAAGAACTCAATGATTAGTTTAAAAAAAAAAAAAACTCTTTTGGATTATATTTTTGCTATTCGTAAATATGTTTGGAATATATCTTTTTCAAACTGTCCCATTATACTTATTGTTCATTTTTCCCTTCTATTGTAGTATTTGATCCATGTCTAGTAAAGAGTAGAAAATTTTAAATTGTAGAATTAGATACAATACGATCTCTAGTTAAAAGCAGATAATGAAAGAGTATAATCTATCTTTAAACGTTTACAACTTTGGATAGAATTAGTTTTCAGCATAATTCTAAGAAAATGCTCTGAGGAGGATAAATATTTTTTAAGTACTCGCGTTTGGGAAAATAAGTTATTTTTAGCTCTTTATACTTGTTTTGTGAATTTTATCTATTATGTATTCTCCCGATGTAAATAAATTTCGCATTGCAAACCACTACATTAATTGACAACTCAATGAGAGTTTTCAGATAAATTTTGAGAGAACAAGATGTTTGAGGTTGATAGTAGAATGCACCTATTTTTGTAGTTAATTAAAACGTTGAAAACTGGCAAAAAGTTTCTGGTAGTTTTTATGGGAACTCACAAGAGCTCGAATGACAACCGGTCCTTCTACGGAAAGAGCGATACGTTCCGGTCTCATTTTTTTTACGGAAGGGTAAAACTTTGAACTTGAATACATCTTCGAGTTTTAATCGCAAATATTTTAATTTTTTGTTTTGATTATTTTTCAATAGATATTTTTTTCCCAAACAATTTCGAGAACCTGGTCATGAAAAGTTAGATTTCGCATTTTTTTTTTTTTCCTTTTTCAGCTTCAAACTTTTAAGATATGAATTCTGCACATTTCGAGCATTTTTTTTATTGGGAGTATGCATCTAGAACGAGCGGTTGCGAAAACTTAGGTCATGTAAGTTGAAACGGAACACCCTGTATATTAGAAAATGTCATGGATATACGTTTAACTTTTTTTTTCAGAAAAGTATGTTGGTTTCGATTGAAATAGCTCTGCCATTGTGTTAAGATTGCAGCAGAACTTTCTAAAAGCTGGTTCAAATCTTCTGAAAAATCAGTGAAGTAAACTGAAGAGCAGGAACACAGTATAACTAAACTTTAATTCGAAAAAAGTCATTTTAAAAAGGAAAAAATGAATAAAAACTAGATTTTTTTTTAGTAACTAAAGCTAACAAAAAAAAACGTAGCACAAAAAATCAAGACATGGCACCTTGATTACAATTTACTTTACCAATGCTTAGCATCTTCAATTTTAGAAAAGTGAAATGCAAATCATCATTTTCAGCCTTTTTTGCTGGTATATTAGGTTTGAAAAAGAAAGATGATTGAAAAGGAAGATCCCCGTAAATGATTACGTCACTCTTAGTAGATAGGCAACTGAATGCATGCATATTATGCGTTCTAAGACCTTCCGATTTAGATCAGAAAATAATGTAATATCTAATTATCTTCTCAGTGAGACAGTAGAGAGAAAATTGAAATAACTAGTAGTTGTCACGAAAGTCACTTAAACATTTTCATCATAAGCTTGAAAGTGTAGGAAATTCAAGTTTTTCTCATTTGTTTAATGGCTACTGTCGTTAGATAAGAAGTCTTTTCAAAGTTTTAATCAACCTACATTTCCGCATGCCAACATTAAATTTCGTGCTAATAGTTAACACCTATTTTCGTGTTTCATTTTTAATAAGCTCATTTCATTGGTTAAAGCATTTTTTTTAAGTGAAAGAAAAGTCTGAAATGAAAAAAAAGAAATTCTTCAGGTACTGACTGCTTTTTTTTTTTTTTTTTCTTTTCTAAACTTTCTCCCGGTAGATAAAATATTAGGTTTCCGAATATTATCTACAAATATTTTACAAGATGGTTGACTTTGTTAAAAAGTAAATAATATTATTTTGAAAAAAAACACAAAGGGCTTCCATTACTTTTATAAATATACGTTGTAGATTGTAAGCGAACTCGTGTATATTTATAATTATTTGCAAGGCTTTATTTTCTTTTGCCGAACGGGGAAGTATGTAGTAAAAATGCCATCATATTAAAAAGAAACTTATGTTTATTTTCTATTTTATATCATTACTGCTTTATTAGTTTTGATATAATATCTGCTGGTAGAAATGTTTAGGCTTTCAAAACTTTCAATTTCGTATAACGTCGTATAACTAAGATATTTTAAAACTAATCAAAAACTATTCCCAAAAATGAATTAAAAAAAAATACAATCAATACACATATTCTAAATCAAAAGCAGCAGCAAGTACCTTTCCTGTATCAGAAGTTGCAGGTAATAAACATTTTTTGGACCAAATGTTTGTATTTCAACCATTCAATCAAACACTAGCTGTGTTTATGCCATAAACTACAACTTTGGTTTGAACATTTTCATCCAAAATGTTTGCTCAAATATTGTTGAAGTTGTTAAGACAGATAAGCAAGCAGGCAGATCTACACGTATATAGAAATGTCCTACTTATAAAATCTAATTTTGCATATCTTCCAAGTTTAAAAAAAATTGGGCAAAGTTTTTATTTTTTGTACAACTTTAACAAAGAAAAAATTAAATAATTAATTTTAGTTTTAAAACTCATGCACTCATGTTTACAGTTATCTACAATAAAAGGTGTGTCCTTTACTGTGCCAAGGATGAACCAAATTTGCATGTATATGGCACCACGCATTTAAATTATAATGAAACAAGTTATTTTTCTTCAAAACCAGATTACATAGTAATATGTTTCAATAAACATTTTAAATGATGTATATTACAAAATGATGTTTAAAAGAAAATAACAGTTGCGTCTTATTGGATGTAACCTAGTTCGCAGACATGCATTGAAAGTCGTGGGTGAAAAAAATTACTCCAAAAGTATTTTTAAAAAAGAATGCTTATTTAAGCATTTATAACTTGTCTAGCAAACAGTTTGAAAATATCTCTTCGGTGTTTAATTCGAGAATTTTGTTCAAAAAATGAATATTTGAATTTAAAATTATAACTAATTTTCTCGAGAAGAAACGTAGTTCTTAAATTTATTTTTAAAAAATCTCTCTGAAGCACAATAGTAGCAAATTCAATGCATTTTCAGAGATTAAGACTTTTTTTTAATAGTGCTGTGTAAGAGATTAAGCAAAAGTACGTTTATTGCTATTTAAACAGTCTTGAGTTTTCATTCAAGAAACTGTACTCATTAATGAAATAATCATACAAAGCATCAAAATGAATACAGGAAAAACGCTCAACTAAAATTCTTTATCTAACATTTCTTGCATACATAAACTTTACAAAACACGACTATCAAATTAGCTACTTAGACAATGGAAATCACAATGTTGAAAAAACAATTTTTTTTTTTCTTTGAACCTTCTTCCTTGTACTTTGACTCTATTTGAAAAGCACGATTTTATTTTTTTAACGAATTGCGTTCTTTGTATAAAACTAATTGACTATTCTCTCACACTCTCTTTTTTTCGATGCTCATTTAACAATATATGTCTTGCTTTGACTTTTTAAAAAGCATTAATAAATTCATTTCTGTCCAGTGCTTGATTTTTAAGTTGTTATAAAATTCAAGTAATAAGAAAACTTAACCAAGCTATATTAATATTGTAATAACATTCATTTGTGAACCTTTTATTACAAAATTCGTCTTTAGAAATATAAGTATTTAGATGTTTAAAAATTAGGATTATTTACCGTAAAAAATGGGGGTGTTATAGGGTACACAGCGGGGTTCAAAATTCGGGGGAAACACTAAATTCATTTCCAGGGGGGACCGTTACACAAGGAAATTTTTTCTTTTTCATAAAAATTTTTTTACTATTGGGTATTTCTTCCGCCATTTAAATTTTTCTTTTAGAAAGTGTGGGTCATAGGGGGAAAAGTTAGGAAAAAAATTACCTTTTGTCAAATCTGGGGACAATAACCGGCTAACTGGCTTCTAAAGGAGGGCTCGTAACGTGGAAATTGGCTAGGGAAAAACATCACTCATTATTCATTAGGGGGACTTGGACAAAAAAACTTTCATATGCTCATAGGAAAAAAAAACAAAACACCTTCTTTTATTTTAAAAAACCTAAGGAGTGGTATGTTTCAATTATACAGGTATCTGAACAAACATAATACCATATTAGAATTTACATTTTTTATAAATTGTGTCATAAAAATGAGAATTCTGAAAAATTGCCATTGAAAAAAAAAATGCGGGGTGGAATCGAAACACTTAAGTTCATGTATGTTCCAATTCAAACTTATTTGAAGGGAAAACTGTTTGAAAAAATCAATATTCTAACCCCAATTTCTCTAATCAAGACAAGGACAAGGATTTATTACTGTTTATCCCTTCTCGTGAGCAACTAGATTTTAGAATGACAAAAAGTTGCAGATTTTATAAGATTTTTTCTCCAGGAGACTTCTTTTTATTTAAAATACGAGGGGGAACGTCATTTTGACTTTATATAGCAAAAGGGAAGCACACAGACAGTTATGAATAAGCGAAAAAATCTTTCAGGAAAATCCCCGAAACCCAGAAATTTTAAGAAACTAAAGAAAAGGCAGAGATCATCCCAGAAGATGCTATGAAAAAACTTAAGCCAAATCACAATTGCTAGTTTTAAGGACAAGTACATATTTTTGGACGACATGGGTGACTTCCATTCGTGTTAAATCTTTGTATTTCAATTCAAAAGCATTTCTTGAAACTACTTTTCATTTTTCATAAGTTCAAAATTATTTTGAATTTTGACAAATTATAAACGTTTACTGGTATTGAAATTATACTTTTATTTGACAGTAATTATCTGTTCTTGTTCTCCCCCATCAATTTTACTCATGTTTGTGAGACCTATTACAGGTTTTCATGGAAAAAAGTAAAAATTTTAACATGTGTTCCGATTGACCCCTATCAGCGGGGTGATTCGGAACACCCATAATTTCCTATATATTTTAATAATAACTGTTCAAAATGTTTTGTGTTTGCTTGGAGTATCAGAAGTAAAGCAAGACCGAAGTTTTTACCTAGAAAATCAAATTGAAAAAAAATCTTTTAACTGCTTTTTTTACAATCAAAGCTGAAAAGTGTTCCGATTAACCCCATTTTACGGTATGTATTGGGTTGGATACGTAGCCTTTTCAAAAAGTCTAATTTAACAGAATATTCAATATCTGCGATTGTGACAAACATGTCCACAAAAAAATGTAGCTCTCGTTTCCTTGTTTCTTCGCTAAGCAGCTAAACGTGTTAATAAACCAAGCTTTTTTTAAGCTCTTAGAACATTCAATTTTTCATTATTTAGTGCTTTAGCATTATATATGAAATTAATGATTTTAGTTGCGTGTGTTAAAAGTGTATATAAATATGTATTTAACTTTATCAATTTTAATTTACACATTAAACAATGGCCAAGATTTGATTTTATTAATTCCAAATCGTAAAAGCCATTTTAACATAAATGCGGTTTATGTTACAATTAACTCAAATTATGCTCAAAAATCCCTTTAGAGGTCGAAAAAAATCGTAAAATAACACAAAAAGGTTTTTTCAGCTTTTTAATATTGTTTTACTGATGCTACTTAAAAACTTCTTTCTAAAATTTATTGTCTCAAATATAATATGATCTATTTTATATTTACATTTACATTACAATATAGAAATCAGGAATATTAAACTAAACCTAATATGTTGTGGCCATCATAAAACTTTCTTCTGCATCTATCTTATAGCTTATTCGATAAAACGTATACCGCTCATGCAATCGCTACTGCAAAATTCTTACAATCCCGAAACCGGGAAGATGTCTATGGTTTTTAATAGACGATCTTAATTCATTGACGTCAAAATTTGTCACTAATGTCCCTGCAAAGAATGTATTTCCTTTACATACGTAATCAAAGCCTTGGGGAAGTATCTATATTTAAATAGGGTTACCGTAAAGCAAGCCTTGCTTAAATTAATTACAAAAAATAAAAATGTTGAGAAATAGAAGATGGCAAGAGATAAAAACTTTAAGTCATTGAAATTTTCCCGATGTTTTGTTAATTGTTGCTTTAATTAAATGATAAAAATGTAAAAGAATTGGACACTCCCCTCTTGGAGATTGTTTCTATGTAGATTTCACTGTTATTTTAAATTTCATTCAAATAGCAGCAATATTTCTTGAGATATACAGTTGCAATGATCAAAACAGAACGTTAGATAGCACCACCCCCTTTAAAACTACTATCGTCAAAATTTAATCAGTTTTGTACTTTTTTAGATCTACCCGCAGATCAATTTTCGTTTGATTCCGTTAATTTCTTCTCGAGATATATCAGCACAAGTAATGAGAAAAACGTTCGATTGCTCAACGTCTCTTTGAGATACTGACACCACAATTGAATCAGCACCTGTACTCGATAGGGTTTACCTTTTCACCAATTTTCGTTTGATTCCGTCAGTTACTTCTTGAGATATAGCAATCACCCAAGCTCAGAAAACGTGCTATTGCTCCCCCCTCCCCTTGCAGTCAGGTGCACCAGTTCATATGAGGGCACATATATATTTTAAAAAATGTTGGATTTCAGTTGTTCGATGTAGTAGTTTTTGCTTTAGCGCGGCCACAAAAACTGGTCACACACAGACTCACACATAGACAAACATTTTCCAGAAATGATTGAAAAGGACACAGCCAACCTCAAAACGTGCAAATCCGTCAAAATTCAAAATTTGAAAATTTTCCCGAATCCAATACTTTCTTCACTATATTAGGCATAGAAGAAAGTAAAAATTAAAAATTAGGTCGTGGTTGATTAAAAACAAAGTTTTGGGGAGGTTCTTTTTTTTTTGGAACTAGACCTTTTTTTAATTTTAAAACAGGAGGTCAAATAAAAGAAAGTACGAAAAAACTTTCAAAGTAATCTATGAAATGAACAAAGATGGGTTCGAAGCTGATAAAACAGAAAATCAATGGTATGAAATGTAAAATATTTCAGATTTCCCTAAGAGTGGCTTCTGTCTTCCGTCTTTTACACTTGGTCTTCTACAGTACGCTTCAGTTTTCAAAGTTAGGAGGAAGCTTATTATTTTTTTAAACTTCCGTTTGAAATTGGTCAAATCTACTGAGAAAACTTTCGAGCAGATTTGCTTCAGTTACTTTTTTTTTATTTGAGGCGGTATTCTTTTCAATTTGTTTATTTACCCTTCTTCTTGTTATTGAAGGTCTGTATGTAATAAAAACATGAAATATATTTTGCATTTTCATAAATTTTGCGTAAACCAAAATTGTTCATACATTTGTCATAACTACTTATGAGAAGACTACAAAAAAAAAATATGATTTTTTTTCTCTCGAATAAACAAAATTTAATTTTGATGCAAAATTACACTTTTGTGTGGATTTTACATAAGATAGTACATAATATAATTTTATGTGTGACTTGTTTTTATTATTTCATGTTACAGTTAGATGATTCAGCTAATAGCCATCGATCAGTAGACCGTAGATTGAATATTGTACTGTAGACGTTCTGGAGCCTCTGAATAATTCTGCTATTCCACATAAAACCCGTTTAAAAAGAAATCAGTTTCCATTTATCCCTTTAACTGTAATATAATAGTAAACACGCCGGGGTAAACGTAAATATGATTGCATTTTCAAATAAATAGTCAGACATTCAACAATTCCATGCACGGTAACTTTCAGAAAGTGGAGCCATAAACAAAGTTCACGGAATTTTGTCTCCCAATCCACCCAAAAAAAAAGGTAAGGATCTAAATTTAAACACTGGAATTATGTTTTCATTTACTCCATCTGACCCTACATATTTATCTGACTTTAAACAAGAGCAATTCGTAAGAAAGTTAAAAAATTAAAATTTCCATTTTTTTTTCTGGAGATCATAACTGCCGGATCATGTTTGTTTATTAAAATAAAGCATTTAGAGCTGTAAAAAAATTGCGTTCGTTCATCTTTAACGTTAAACATTGACTTTATGTTACTAGTCTTAATTTGTCTAAAAATGTTATTAATATCAAAAAATTAAACATGGAGTGGTATTGGGGAAGATTTTAAAACGATTTTCTTTCCTTTTATATTGAAAATTTTTCCTTTTTTTTTAGTTTTAAACTGGAACCTTGGCTGCCAGTATTATACTGTAAAAGCGACTGCGTATTTTTTGTAGTGTGCGATCTCTGGCTGGTGTGCTAAGTTTATATTAGCTGTCAGTGTTTCGGCTCTTTCGCTCCTTTAAAACGGTTTCTCCCTAGAGCACGGTTACTTCCTATTCTAGACTGATGAGTTCTAAAAGAACGAAACTGCAGTCTCTGCATGGAATAGTCGAGCTGGTGGTGTATTGCATGCATCATTGTATTAATTAGGCTGAAAGATTATATTTAAAACAAATGTGATGACATTTTAAAGAAACAAATTGATTTAACGACTATTTGTAGTACGGGATCACAATTTAGCATATTTTTACGAGAAATATAACAGTTCTTTTAATGTCTTCGAAACGAGCTTTGAAATTATCACATAAAGAAATAGTATACAGGAAACTAATAGCTAATATAATCTAGATGCTTTCTGAAAATAGTACCTTTTTTTCATTTTCGGACAGTTTCATTACTGTTACTTAGGCATAAAATTCAAATTTAAATTTAATTATAACCACACTTTTTGCCCCTCTAAAAATAAAACATTTTTTTCTTTCAAACACCACAATCAGCTAGAAAAGACAGTACTCCTCATCATTTATGCATTGATCTACGAAATATATGTCCTAGACCAGAATGGAAAAATGGGTATCGCAAAGCTTAGAATTTTTCATCATTCAGCTGCACACTATTTTTCACTTAAATAAGCTACAGCCGGGTACTATACGGTAGAAATAATTTGAAGTTACGTGTAGGATTTTCCCTAGATTACCCGAAAAAATCTTTTTCAGACATAGTTACGTAGGTTTGTTCAGCTTTCTTTCGTTTCTATCAACAATAGCTTGCTGCAATGCATTATATAAACAAGATTCCACGTACCACTTTTACAGCCGGTTTAAAACAATAAAATGATCTAATATACAGAAAAAATATTTTCGTGTAATTCATATTGTGTTTCACATATAGTTGAAAAAAGTTTTTTTATGCATCGATCTTTTAATGCTTTCTTAACTTTGTAAATGAAAATAATCAACTTATCGTCAACTTGTTTTAACCCATTAATGCCTAGCGTCCCTTTTTAGGGACGGTCCAAAAAAGAGTCTGAATTTCCCAAAAATGAACATTTCAACCAAATAATAGTGTTCAATTAGTACCTTGGTATTGTTTCAATTCGTTATTAACAGGTTTCAGCATAGAACCATTATAAAGTTTGTTCTGTAGCAGTTTTAGTATGATCTTTATCAAAAATGACATCGTTCACAATCTCAAGAAAAAAAGCTAAGTTTTCAAAGCTATTCCCAGCTTCCCAGTTTATGTTAAGTGCTGATTTTATTTCTTCATATAAAATGTCTTTTTAAATATTATATCGCAGGCAGAAAAAAAATTTTAGTATAAAAAGTATGTACCCTCTGGGGTCTATCGTAAGTTTTAAAGGACGATTTTTCTTTCCTTAATAAAAAAAAATTATTTTTTACATAATATTTTTTTATTATTTTTCCTGTCCAATAAACACTGTTTGTAACCAAAATACAAAATATCTTTGAAAAAAAAATGTCAGGCATTAATGGGTTAAAGAAAGTATTACTTTTACCCGTTGTAAATTTCAGTCTTGTCATATATTAGAAAGTCACGGCAGCAGCTGTTTAAGGTGATTGGTTTCTGAAGTAGCAATATCTTAAACCTTTCTGCGTTAAGAAAATGGATTTATGAAGTAGTATTATCTGAGATAAAAGAAACCAATTAACAGAAATAGTGTATCAATATATAAATTTCGTTCAAAATTTGTGCTCAAACATTGTTGAACTTGGGAAATTAGTTAAGCAAGCAGGCATATATATTTGTATTTAAAAATGCCCTACATATAACCAATTAACACAAACAGTATATTAATATATAACTCTAAATATTAGATACTCTCACACTTGTGTTTTAAATTATAAAACAATTACATCAAGAAACTTTTATTTTCAAGGTCATTGATTTTAAAAACGTCGCAGAAATGGAGTGGAGCTCATCATAAAACCTATATCCTGAAACAATTCATCTACCTATCAAGGAATATATAACAAATAATTCATGGAAACTATATAATAGTTGCTGTATGTAAAGTTAGAATAGAGAGAAGACTCTGAGATTCATACCTCGTTGTTTCTAACTGAACGGAACTATTTTTAAAGGAAAGAAAAGTGGAAAATATCTATGTAAACATGAACTAGCCAAAATTTAAGGAATTGAACTTTTTTGTGAACACTTTAAGGCAAACTTCAATGACTTTAAAGAATAAACAAAACAGGTTTTACCTCCCATGACAATAATATCACAAGTGCAATTGTATTTATTTATTTATATTGCTTTTTCAAAACGAAAACTTTCTGTTCCGTTCGTAGATGGCATGCAATTAACCAATACGATCTTTAACAGTAAAGTAGTTTACGGCAAGTTCTTTTTTTTTAATCCATTTTTTAGAGCGTATTAAATTTCAGATACGCTGCTAAAATTAACAAATCCATCCATTCGTCAAACAGTAGTTGTAGTAGCAAATCAGTGCGTTAGTCACAATGCCCTAAGCTTAAATATTTGACTACAGGAAGTCATTTTCAACCCATTATTGCAGAAAAATCCAAAATGTGAGATGAATGGCAAAACGTATTTTTGAAGAAAAACGAGACTTCTTCGGGAGACCAAATGAGAATGTTCTATTATGCTCCTAATGGATCGTAAATTGCATTCCCATAGAAGGAAGATTTGGACATAAATAATATTATATTTACGAAAAATCTTTCCGTTTTCTTGTGTTACATTCTAAAATGAAGAAAAGAAATCGTTGAGATGCTAAATTTAAAGCTCCATATTTTGAACTTGAATTATTTCTATTTTTCTAATAAAAATTTAGTTACTGAAAAGAAACAACAGAATAAACACTCCTTTGAATATGTGCAGTTATATATTTAATATTGAGCTTTTTGTTGTATTGACTGGATTATATGCTTAAAGTTTACTCTCGTTATCGATTAATAATAAAATAAATATTTATTTCTTGAAAGTTTGTTCATAACAAAGAATCTCAAAGATTTTCTCAATAGTTTTCTATCTCTCATGACACTTATTAATTTATCGATATCGTAATAAATTTTTAAAATTAGAAATTTTGTTACCTTAAAAACCATATCATTCAATTGTAGTACACTGTTAAAAATTTTCCTGAAATTTTACGGTAAAAGTTATTGAAATCCATGTTGACAGTAACTTTTACCGTAAACTTTTTTTTTACTGTTAAAATTTTGCGAAAGAGAAAACGTGAATTAACTAGCTGTCGTGGCCGTCACGAAACTTTCTTCTATATCTATCTTATGAATTCCGGTTACAAAATAAAATACGTACTCTCCCGAGTAATTGGAGACAGCTACAATTTCCCAATTATCGTAATAACCCTGCAAATGCAGAATCAATGAGCGAAATTGGAAATCATTGCAAAAGCCTTGTTTAGATTAATTGCAAACATTTTATTTGTTAGTAAAAAGAAATTGGCAACAGTTAAAAATTTCAAATCATTGAAAGTTTTCAGCTGTTTTGATAATTAAATAGCGTGAAAGCAATTTTTTAATGAATTAATTTTTCGCATTGTTGACTAAGCGCAAAAATCACCCCACCTCCACCTGGGGCGATTGGCGCCAAAATTTAATCGATGTTTGCTTCCATATTGGGTTAGTGTTATTCCAAATTTCATTCAAATCGCAGCAATATTTCCCAAGATACAGTAGGTGCAATGACAAACTAAGCACTTTTGATTGCTCCACCCCCTTTGAGATATTGACACATAAATTGAATCAGCTCCTGTACTCAATAGGGTCTACCTATGGACCAATTTTCGTTTGATTCCGCCGGTTACTTCCTGAGATATAGCAGTCACCTTCGCGCAGAACACGTGCGATTGCTCCACCCCCCTTCGAGATATTGACAAACAAATTGAATCAGCACCTGTACTTCGTAGGGTCTACCTATGGACCAATTTTCGTTTGATTCCGCCGGTTACTTCCTGAGATATAGCAGTCACCCCCGCGCAGAACACGTGCGATTGCTCCACCCCCTTCGAGATATTGACAAACAAATTGAATCAGCACCTGTACTCAGTAGGGTCTACCTATGGACCAATTTTCGTTTGATTCCGCCGGTTACTTCCTGAGATATAGCAATCACCCCAGCGCAGAACACGTGCGATTGCTCCACCCCCCTTGGAGGAATTCGCTAAACAAAGTCAGGTGCACCAGTTCACATGGTGGTACATATGTGCAAAAATTTTTGTTCGATTTCATTCAGTAGTTTTTGCTCTAGAGCGGCCACAAAAACTGGTCACACACATACAGACTCACACACACACAGACACACACACACAGACACACAGACAGACATTTTCCAAAAATGGTCGAAATGGACTCAGCGCACCTCAAAACGTGCAAATCCGTCAAAATTCGACATTCGAAAATTTTCACGAAACCAATACTTTCTTCTATATATTAGATATAGAAGAAAGTAAAAAGCGCAAGTTACGAACGACAAGGATCGAACCCGGGATCTAATTTTTTCACATTGCTTTACTATCCACGGTACCAGATGAGACGCATCAGGAGAGCGGAAATAGGGTGTTACCTGGATCTCACAGAAAGTCATTTGGCGATCATTTGGCGCTGCAATCGCAATTCTTTTATGTGTACAATTCACTGTCACACGGTAAGCGCTACATTTTACAGTAACATTTACCATAAAAGCTTCCTAAATTTTTCATAGTGTAGATTTTTTTAGGCGTCCTATTGCTTTAAAAAAAATGTGTTTGTATGTGTGCATTTATGTCAGCTTAGTTGGCTTACTACACCACTAGTATCATTATTGGTAGTTAAAATACTTCTAAATCGTAATGATAACTTCGTTTTCTAAAGAAGTTATCATTTATGCAGCAAAAATTCTTCTAAACGTAAAAAATAATTTTTCGTCATTAATATGTGGCATTTTCTACGACTTATTCGTGTTTTTACTCGCACATCGCACATAGTACCATTTTTAAGAGCAATAAATGTGTTTTTTCTATGAGAGGAAAATATAGAGCCATCTGAACTAAGTCTAAATCCCTACTTAATTCCTTTTTGGAAAAAAAAATTGTAATTTACACTATTAGTTTATTCTCTATAAAATAACTTTGGCCTCAGCTATGACTCACATTTAACATTTAACTTATTAATTTTTATCTGATTTTTTATTTCTTTTGAATGCTTAAAAGTGGTTTTCTTTTTCCCTTAATTACTTAATATAAGTTTCAAGAGTGTATAATATGGTTCTCTGTTCGTGTGATATTTTTAAACAGTGCTTATTTGAAAATGTGTTTTTTATATCTATACAGTTTAACCTTGGTAACTCGCCCCCCTTCCCACCCAAGGGACCACGAAAATATGTGGAAAAGCTGGTGTCAACTTACCGAGGTTCCATTATTTGAACTAATGTAATGATTTCTGTGTTGCATATTTACTAATGCTTACCATCCTTCCTTAACATTTCCTTTACCATTTTTTTTTCTTTCTTTTCTTTGTCTTTTTTCCCTTGAGAAGAACGTTAACATTAAATTAGACAATTTAGAATACCGTATTAGGAAGAAATAAGTAACTTTCAAAAAGAGATAAGAGCTCCTTGTTAAGGAAAAAAAGCTCTGCTTACACCAGTTTGAGAAACAAGCGTCATGCTGGTGCGATCTTGGGTAGCTTCTGGATTGTCCTGAGTATCTTTTGCCAACTACATCTTAATTCCTGGGACTGCATCAACATCCCGAAATTACCTCCTCTATGTACTAGTTAGATCTCTTACAAAAGGCTCTTTCCGGAAAATAATGAATTAACTGACCCATAAGCTGCAGAACTTTTAGAAATAGCTAAGAGAAAATACCGCAGCGAAAAATGCTCTGAAACAGCAAGAGAATGTCAACGGATAGAAGTTCCTGAAAATGTTTGTCAAGTTAGAGAGGTTTACGTCCATTGAAATTAACCTTAGACCAACCATTGAAATGTCGTTTCACTGAGGTTGTCGAGTTATCTGCTTGTCGAGTTACCGGAGCTCCACTGGACTACATTCAGTTTGTCTATGACCGCTATGTTGTTTTTAACTTAACAAGTTGTAAGTTTGAACCTTTAGCAGTTTGAATTTTAATTGAAGAAGCAAAATTGAAGCATCTGTAACCATTGTTAGGGATTCAAACTGCTATGAATAAAAAATTTGAGAAAGTCAAATTATAGAAAAAAATGTATTTTCTAAATCTTATACATAGATGGGAAATTCTCCATAATGAGCAAGAATGTAATGTTGTGTTGTGCATGTGCAACATTCAACTTCAAGTCATTGGGAAGTATTCAACACGGCGAGATTTCTGTAGTATGATAGTAAAGGCAATCAAAAGCATCATAGACCATATACGAGGTGTATCTACAAAGTTCGGTGAATGGTATGATAAAAGCATCAAAACAGAATATTATATGTAACTATCTTTATTGACCTTCAAAATATTCTCCCTCAGCCTCAACACACTTTGGACGCTTCAAAACTCTTGGAGAATTCTTGATGTGGAATCGTTCTCAGAATTGCCTTCACATAATTCTAAATCTCCTCGACTTGAACAAATCTTGAGCTTGCCCAATTCTTCATGGACGATAGTCCCTAATGTGTCTTTGCTAATGCTCAATCGTTCTACTATTAATCGTAGTCAATCGCCGGTCTTTTGTTATAACCAGTCACGCACGTTCTGTGTTTTCTGGTGTGCTGCATGTGGATGACTGGCCTGAACGTGGTTCGCCCTCCACAGAGTCCTTACCAGCGCGAAAGCGTACAAACCAATCATACACGCATTTCCTACTCACAGTGTCCTGACCGTACACCTGTACCAACGTATCATGCGTTTCTGTTGCCGTTCTACTGCTGGCTTAAACAGTGGCTTATTAAGCACTTGAGTTCATGACTTATGAAACAGAGTACACACCCAAATCCAGATAACAGCATTTATCAACTAAACTCGTGATTTACCTGACCACCTGACCAAAATACGGTTTTTAGCCTACTTTCCCGTCAAAAATAAAAGAAAGACGAAAAAAGTATTAAAAGTAGCTTAATGCATCTAAAAAATATCGCCAAGTCCAAAAAAAATCGCCAAGTTAAAAAAAATATCGCCAAGTCCAGAAAATATCTCCAAGTTGAAAAAATAAAGAGGTAAAAGGAATATCGAAAAATTAAAAATTTGAAAGTAGGGTATTGAGATGGGGAATTTGTGTGTCGGTCTGTCGGTCGGTCTGTCCCCCCCTAATAACTTTTGAATGAACATTCCGATTTGGACAAACTTTTTTTTGTTGGAAAGATCTCGGCGAGTACAGCTCATTCCCATATTTGATTTTTTGATTTGAACAATTTTTGGTTCAACTTTGAGCCGTTCAAATAACCGGTCCCGCGATACTAACTTTTTAATGAACAGTCCGATTTGAACAAACTTTTTTTTGTTGGAAAGAACTTTTCAAGGATACTTCATTCCCGTATTTACATTTCCGATTTGAACAATTTTTCGTTCAACATTGAACCGCTTAAGCAAGCTGTCACCCCTAATAACTTTTGAGTAAACAGTCCGAAAAAAAAATGACTGACTGTGCAGACGATTTTTTGTTTATTTATTCATTTGTTTTATTGAATTTATTATTATTATTATTATTTTTGGCAGACGATTTTTTTTTGTAACAAAAATGTTTCATTCACGAAAGCATTTTATTCTTTATTTATATTTAACAACTGGCAACGGATTAAAAGTGAAATTCGAGACATTTTATCAACGGACGAGTTTTTTTTTTTTTCTTTCTTTGATAAAATGTGTTTTGATGTACTTTGTACTTTTAATTTTTTTTTGAAAACAATTGAGGAATTTTTCTACGGAAGAACTGTAACAGTTACATTCTTTAAAAGGTGCGACAAAAGTTTATTTATTCATTTATTTACTTTTTATGTGTCTATTTCATCTGATGAGAGGGGTATATTTTGCTTTTAGAAATCAGCTTCAAGTGCTAAAAAGGTATGTTTGACACAATTTTTAGTCTTAGATAATCAAGAGAATAATGATCAGATGCTAGAATGCCGATGTCGATGTACGGGAAAGTAGGCTCGTTTAGTTCTTGACAGAACTTCTTGTTCATTCATCAAATTCCCAATCAATACAACCACAAGCCTAAAAGAAGTACTTTTCGTGTTGCCTATCAAAAGATGTCTCCTAATCGCGAAACTGTTACTGGTGAGGGATTTCGTGTGCTAATTTACGTCTCGATTATGTCTCATAATTGATCAAAAGCAATTCGTTTTTCAGGCAATCCCTGCTCTTAATAACGCATTTAATTCACTCTTCTACTACCATATCTTATTAACACCAAATTTCGCTGGCAGACACGTCCAATGTGCGTCTCAAGTTATTTCACGTCATGTCGCTTGTCTGCTGACACTGACAATTTTACACTTACGTATTACACAGTGGGAAAACAAGACACAAAAAAATGTTAAGCTCTGAGCAAGTAAATATTTCTCAAAAATAGTGTGACTGAAGGTCACACTTGCAATCACTGCTCTTCCTGCCTTTCGTATGGAATATTTCAGTACAAGTCTTAACAAACGTAATAGATTGTCATTTTGATCGTTGTTGGCCTTTCTAGGTGTGCTTGAAATCTCACAGGGATAAATATGTTTATTGAATATATTTTTCAATATATAGAGAAAGCCAAAACACATCAAACTGTTCAGTTAAAACGAATAACAAGAGTTTATTTAAAATTATTTTACTATGTCTAAGTGATCGATTTGGCTATTTTAGTGTTAAATCATTTTTTAGTGCAAGCAACTTATACGTTAACAAATGTGTTAATATAATTGGTTGGAAAACATGAAGTTTCCTTTTGAGGCATAACGTTAGAAACAATTTAAAAAAAAAATGCGTATTAACCATTTCAGGTCCCTCCAACTGGACGCAGCAATACGGTTTTGTATTTTGAAAAATTATATTACATTCAAAACGTAGGTCACACTTAGAAGAAGACTCAGATCAGGTCTCAGAAGCACAACTAATTTTTTTTTAATATTAATAAGGGCTAAATATATATTTTTTCTGCGTATAATTTTTTCTCTCTAAAAACTAAAATTTATTGATGATAAAATATCAAAAATTGAATTGCGCTAATTAAGGAAATCGGATATTTATAATTATATTTCAAATGAAAAGGTGAAATCTTGTTAAATGTCATTTAAAAAATTGAAAAAAGCGTGTGCATTAAATTATTCTTTCATATTTTAGTTTTTCGAAGTGACGTTAAAAATAGCTAAATGTATACTGTTACACTTACAGGATGTTCTCTAAAATTAATTAATTTGCGAAAGACAAAGTAAATGTTTTAAAAACTGCCATTAGTGCAATTATTTCTTAATTGGTTTCTTTTTTTAAGAAATGATGCATAAAAAACAATCTTTTTTTTTTCTTAGATCCAATAAATATTTTTTTTTTCTGTAACCTAATATTCTAACCTCTTGTGATTGCTTTCTGCCTGAAGGGAAACGAAGAATAATTTCTTATAAATTTATTTCTGGAAATACTGTCAAAGCAAGAAGAAACACATATTATTTTTAGCATAACTTTCTCCCCCGTTTGATGTAAAAAAAATAATTCCTCTATTTTTATAATTTTCTGAACTTTGCTTTCATAAAATAGTATTAGGTTGGTGCGTATGAAATGTCGGATTCTCTTTACATGCGGACGTTTGTCTCCCTGTTTTCGTTATACTTTTGTCTTTGGCATAACCTCGTTCATAGTCGTATTGTCCATTGCCAGAGACTCATTTCAGCAAAATAGGTTTTCTCGAAGGTCTTCCCTTTTGTTATTTCTTTTGAGTTTATTGCCGATATGAATTCTGCTGACATTCGCGTCATTTTCTTATATGAGTACAAACTTGGTAATAGTGCTGCAAAACTGCACGCAACATAAACCAAGCATTTGGGGAGAATACGGTTAACGATCGGAAAGTGCAGCGTTATTTCGAAAAATTTCGGAGTGGCGATTTTTCACTGCAAAATGAGCCGCGCGGAAGACCCAAAACGTCTGTGAAGAACGATGACCTGAAGGCTCTAGTGGAAGCGGATCCAGCCGTATCCACGAGGGAACTTACTATCAGGATGAAAGTTGACCATACAACGATATTGAGACACCTTTCTGAGATTGGCAAGGTTAAGAAGATGGACAAGTGGGTACCGCACGCACTGACAGAGCGAAATAAGCTGGATCAGTTAAACGTATGCTCATCATTGCTAACCCGATTTCACTGTAATATGAAGTTTTGCAGCATCCACCATATTCACCGGATCTCTCGCCGACCGATTTTCATTTTTTCAAGCATTTAGAGCTGTTTTTAAGGGGCAAACACTATGAAAATGTGGACAGTATAAAAAACTCGATGTCAGAGTTTATCAATTCTAAAGACCGAAATGTTTTTAAGACAGGTATCTACGCTTTAAAATCTTGTTGGGAGAAGTGTATTGAAGCGAATGGAGCATACTTTGAATAAACAGCTTTTAAAGAAAGATATGCAGTTTTATACAATCACTTAAGAATCCGACATTTCATACGCACCAACCTAATACATCTATGTGTTTAAATACTTTCCAAAATCTGCTATTTACTTCTTCTGGCGGCTTTAATAAACCAATATGTTTCGTTTTTCCTTTAAAACCTCCGGAGATATCTGAAAATAGCCGTAAACCAGTAGTATACCTTAAACCAGTAGTATACCTAAAACTGAGTCATTCCATATCAAGGATGTTCTACCCTACCGTCTCCGATTTGATTAAAACATTATACAGGTGGAGACATACCTCTGAAACTAACCTATACATTTTTTGTCATTTTGTGATGTTAGATGTATTAGCATTTCGTTTATCATGCCAATCTTCCATAGTCTATTGTTTTTCACGTAGTAACTCTCCCCGCTAGTGCTTTTCCAGTATGATTTCCGTTCTTATTCCCTTTCCCCTCCCTAATCCTGTCAAAGTAACTTTAACCTCAATCTTCCATTGATACCCTTCATCCGGTTAAGCTAGAAATGGCAGGTACGGAAGGTATTACTGGTTAAAAAAAAAAAAAAAAAAAAAAAAAAGACCGAAATTTCGAGGAGCTGGGATCAATAAAAAATTGCTCCAAAATGATGGATCAGCATTGCTAAAATAATTTTCACCTTCAGGCTATACCGCCATTGGCGGTCATTTTGGAGCCACCTATTTTTCTTTCTTTTTGAAGTATTCTTGATGCTCACTATTTGTGTCTTGGAGGCTGAAGCATTGGTTTTAAGGGCACGTCTGCATCTCTCTAACATGTCCTCCAAATCGGAGATGGTGGGACTACCAAGGTCCATTGAGGACCACTGAGAGGAAGATGGTGGACCATTGAGCGGGGAATACCAAGTCACGTGACATTGAATAGCTATACGATGTTCTTTTTTGGAGCAATTTGAAACACCTTTGCAACCTGTTTCCTGCCAAAGATAGCGCGACTCAGAAAGAAGGCACAAAAAGTTTCTGTCAATGGTAAATTTATCTGAATAATGTATTCTTAATTGGTGCATTGCACAACAGTTCAAATAAGTTCAAAAGTTGAAAACAAAAATCTGTCTCACTAAGATATAACGGTTAAACTTTCTAAATGGAAATGAAAACAAGGGCTTCTTAATAAAAGTTGGAAGATCAGTTTGCATTTTCTGGAAAAATGGACAAATCTGTAAAAATATTTTTCATTCAAAATTTTTAAATTTTTAATTCCTCACAACGGGTGTAGTTTGGTATTTTTTGTAAGACAGTAATTGTATATAATATATTGGTGAACTGCAAAAGTTCCCTAAATATCTTCATTTACTTCAGAGATAATGAAGGTTAAATTTGTAAATTTGACATAAATCGTCATTATGCAATATTTTTCATAGTTTTTTCTTTTCATTCATGACTGAGTTGATTCGGTATTAATTTATTAAATTTGTCATTAAAAATCAAAGAAATGTACTAAAAATGCTAAAGTATGTTTTTTTTATTATCAGCAGCTATTTTTCTGTAAGCTTTAGTTCAATTTATTAAAAGA
Source organism: Uloborus plumipes (assembly GCA_038373865.1). Lineage (NCBI taxonomy): Eukaryota > Metazoa > Arthropoda > Arachnida > Araneae > Uloboridae > Uloborus > Uloborus plumipes. The sequence goes on along the minus strand of JAXGGA010005907.1, from coordinate 26,895 downwards.
ACATCCATAGTTTAAAAAAAATAAATTAAAAAAAATTCAAGCACCTAAAATTTTTGAAATAATGTAGTATCATTTTGTCCTCAGTCCAATCATGTGTTTATGTCTTTTGAGTTTGATGGTAATGGCATTTTAAAGTACTTCATCTCGCAAAACGTAAATAAAGGCTACCTTTAAAAAAATTTTATACGTTTCGAACGAAGATGTAGCGAAATCTTATAAGTGAGAATGGTAGTGGCAGCCTTTTTTGTCCTCGTTACTTTGATGTTAAATTCGCCAATCAGGACGCACAGAAATTTCTACACCTGAAATTTTTATTTTATAAACTAAGTGATGATGGTTGATGCTAAAACTGAAGGTTAGTTGAGCTTACAGTAGCTCCAAATGACCAAGAAATCTTATAAAAACTGTTAGATGGTGATGGCGTAAAAAGCTGTGGACAAGTTTTAACTATGCAAAAAAAAAAAAACTTTTATGCATGCAGTGAAAGAAAATAAAGTCTTGATTTCAAATAAGGACACTTAAAGAACAAGAATCGAATTAAAAAGTATATTATAGTTTTTTATATTAAGTCTCTACGGAAATAAATATAATTCATAAGTGATAAATTCCTCTACTTTTATTTCTTTAGACGGTGATAAATTAAAAAAAAAAAAAACGGAAGACACTTTTCAAAGGTTGCTATGAGCCTGGCACAAGCAATTAAAATTTCGAACTTTCATTTTGCTGCAACTTTCATATAATCCAGACAATTATTACGTTTAAAAAAAGGGGGTTGAGGAACATTTATTCAGACCAAAAAACTGATGAAATATACTTTTAAAACCTTTATAAATGGTGGGGAAAAACGAAATATTGCCACTGTTCTCCTTTTTAGAGCATAGTAATATTGTTCTTTTTTTACTGGGGGGGGGGGGGGTCTGTAGAGGAATACACGGTTCTGATACTTGGATCTGAAAGGAAAGTCTGTGAAATTTAACGCCTAACTCAAATTGGTTCATATGTTCTGTGAAAAGAAAATCACAATTCTAAACGAAACAAATCTAATCTCAATTTTCAAAAAAAACTTTTAATTAAAATATCAATTAAACAACTTTTTATAGCCTTAAAAAATAATTCTAAAACAAATACGAAGTATGCTGATAATACTTTTAATAATGAAAATTAAATAACCAGTAAATTGAGTATACTAATATTTGACAACACATTTCGAAACCTTATTAATTAAAAATATTTACTCAATTACAAAAAAATATGTATTAACCTATTTTCCTTAAATTCAAATTGCATTAAAAAAAGATTTCCTTTCCAACGTATATTTTTAAACATGCGTTGATATGTTTTACCTGTATTTTTTATGCTTTTATGAAGGTAAAAAACTTTATTTACATTCTATTACTAATAATTACATAATTGCTTAAACGTTTTAAAGCAGAACATAAAAAAGGAAATAGTGATTTGAATTACCTACTTTTTCAGTACGTAACGTTTTCTTAAAGTTTATAAAACTCAATTACTTTTCGTTTTCAGTGTAGGAATGAGTACTGAATCTTGATATTAATGATTTCCTGCTAACAGAGTTTGCACAGAAAACTCTTCTGCGGTTGCTTTAATTTAAGAAAATGAAACAATTTGCGATTGAAAGCAGATTTGCTTAATTTACTTTTAGAAAGGTTGGTTGGTCGGTCGGTCGGTCGGTTGGTTGGTTGGTTGGTCGGTCGGTTGGTTGGTTGGTTGGTTGGTTGGTTGGTTGGTTGGTTGGTTGGTTGGTTGGTTGGTTGGTTGGTTGGTTGGTTGGTTGGTTGGTTGGTTGGTTGGTTGGTTGGTTGGTTGGTTGGTTGGTTGGTTGGTTGGTTGGTTGGTTGGTTGGTTGGTTGGTTGGCTGGTGGGTCGGTCGGTCGGTCGGTCGGTCGATCGATCGGTTGGTTTATGGAAACGGAAATTTAAATTTCATATAGTGCCGATGGTCCTATATACTGGGCCGAAAATGTCCAGACAGTTTTCTGAGTACAAATCTTCTTGCGGACAGTCACTAATTTGCTGCAAGATCGGCAGAAGGACTTAAGTATAGGTAGTCTAGGGTTATTAAGTACACTATTAAGTATAGGGGCCAGGTCTGTGTCTCGGCAGCCTCTACATTGCAAGTACTGGGAAGAATAAAGATCCATCTTTGTGGATCTTTATTCTTCCCAGATGACATGTCCTGGATCTGGTGAGGGTATTCGCTAGTGTCCTGTTTCCGTTCCAATTCGTAGGTAAAAAACTTTGTATTTCAGTTTTACAATCTTGTTTTTCAATTTAGATCTTGTAAATGAATTTCTATCGTTCATGTGACTACAAGAGGTACTTAGTTTATCGTTGCCAAGGCATCAGCAGTTTTGTTTTCTTAATTCCAACATGCGCTGACACCAACTGCATGATGCACATTTTATTTAACCTGTTAATTTTTTGCAGTACTTTGCGTTTATGAGTGTAAGCTATTTGTAAAAACTGAAATGTAGCATTTTTTCTTTTAGCAATATGACATAGCTTTGTTAAACGCAAGGGAGGAAAAGAGCTTTGAATGATAATCTGTTTTGTTTCTTATTATTATTTACCCTTATTGCATGACATATCACGACAAAGCCTCAGTGACGTCACTGCGAAGTTACAGTGGCCACAAGTATCAAAGTAACAGAATTACGAAACTTCAAAGAAGTCAATCAATGGTGCATTCGTGATATATTATCCGATGAACAATTGACTTGTGACCTATCACTTTGTGACGTTTTGAAACAGCCGTTGCATGGTCCCTATGGGACGTTGCGGTGAACTCTTTGCTGTTGCTGCAACCTGTTGATGAATTTACAGTGAAAATTTGTGATCTTCATCTGAGGAGGAACCTTTTGTGACCATAACGCAACTTTCACATACGAGTAATACAGGGTTGTCCAAATTAAACTTCTCCAGCTCAGAGGCCTGTGCAAGACGTTGTATGGGACACAATGTGATGAAATTTTGAAAACGGACACTTCAGACCATGAGCTCGAGATTTATTAAAGAAAAAAAATAGTACAGAAAGTTGCCGATAGGTAGCGCTGCAGATTAACAAGACAGATGTTTTGTATGTGTGCAGTGGTTCTCCACAACTCTTTCCATTCGTAAAGCAGTGTGTTTCACTGCTGAACGCAATAAGTCCGCACTAATTCCACGAATATGAACATTGATTGCGTCTTTAAAGTGTGCCAATGCTGTGGGGTGTTCTCGATAGACCCGATCTTGTAAAAATCCCCGTAATCAAAAGGCACACGGGGTGAGATCAGGCGAGCGAGGAGGCCAAGCTGTTGGGAAATAGCTACGGATCACACGTGCATCCGTGAAAGTTGCCCGTAACATCTGCTGTAACATCAATTCTAGTAAAAAAGTTTCACGAACAGAGCTTTCTCTTTTAAGGTCGGCATTGTGCATTAGGGTGGGGCGAAAAATAAAAAGTTTTTCAGATCAACTTCTAATAGTTGCCAAAAGTTGTCTTTGGTGATAGTTAGCTTTTGTGCAAAATTTGAGAAAAATCGGTTAATATCTTCAGGGGCGCAGCGATCGCAAAGTTTTACCATAGCTTTGTTATGGATTTTACGGTTAAAATATCCAAAAGAATGCCTTTAGCTAGTCTCTTTGCGTTTTTTTTACTCAAAAGATGTTTTCATGTATTAAAAGCATATGAAATGACTCACAAATATTATTTTATATGATATATTTATATTTAAAAAAATCACTTATTTCACGTTTTTCTTTTTAAATGCTTGAAATATAAATATATCATATAAAATAATTTTTTGTGAGTTATTTCATATGCTTTGAATGCATGAATATATCTTATGAGTAAAAAATGCAATGAGATTAGCTAACGGCATTGTTTTTCATATTTTAACCATAAAATCCCGATAAAAGCTATGGTAAAACTTTGCGATCGCAGCGCCCCCTGAAGATATTAACCGATTTTTCTCAAATTTTGCACAAAAGCTAACTATCACCAAAGACAACTTTTGGCAACTATTAGAAGTTGATCTGTAAAACTTTTTATTTTTCGCCCCACCCTATTGTGCATCAGCGAGTTGGAAACAACTGCCTGTGCAGTAACTGTTTTCCTCTTTTTCTGCAAATCATGTTGCTGTAACATGAAAATTACTAGTGTTACAGCGCAGCCTATCGGCAATTTTTTGTACTATTTTTTTTTCTTGCACAAGCCTCTGAGTTGGGGAACTGAAATTTGGACAACACTGTATACTGGTCCCTGTGCTAATGTGGGTAATACTATCTGACCTCATTAGTAGAGGAAATTTGCAGGTGACCCAGTTAAGACAATTCTATATAAATGATTCTAGCAGTAAAGATGAAAAAATTATAATTGGGTGCATTTTTACGCGTATTTACTACTCGTTTTGTAGTTTCACTACTACCTACTGTATTTATTCTATTCATTGAACTGAAAGTGCTTGGAAACAAAAATAGTTTAAATGGAAGCAGCAAAAGTAAAGTTAAAAATTTCACTTTCGTTGAAAATGAAAAATGAAAATGGTAAGCTTGAAATTATATTTGAAAAAAAAGGAATCAACATTTTTAGTGAGGAGTTTATAAGAATAATAATAGATATAAAATTTTCAAAAGTGAGCTACTTGTCATTTCTATAAAGCAGATGTATGAATAACTTAAGGTAAATGCATATTTGTAACAGCTAAATGCCGCCCCTGCAAACTAATAGAAGCTTTCGTTTGCAACAAAAAACTGAATGTTTGCCTTAACATCTCACTGTGAGTTAGACAGTACTTAAATTTAAATTTACATAAATTTTTTGGAAAGTTTCCAGTAATAACTATGTAAAAAAGTCAAACACTTTGAGCGTTTAAAAAAAACTGCAAAACAAAACAACGTTTAAAGGATTTTACTATTTTTCTGGTTTAAATCATTAAACCTGTTCTAAAAAAATAATTACAATACTTAACCACAAGTTCCACTTCATATGGTTAACTGAGTAAATGCCAACTCTCGACGCTATACGCTACGTAAATAGGAACTCGCATTTGTTCATTACATTAAAAGTCAAAGTTAACAGATAAAGACGATGCGTAGTACGTAATTCCATTTAAACTCATTACTAGATGTGGAAGAGGAATTTTCTCCAAAGGGTATTAAATGGAGTAAGAACTGAAATCTACGCCTTCAGATAAGCCTTTTTTTCCTTATTTTTGCCTAGAGAAAAGAATCTAGAATTATCCAGCCCAAAAGTCTTGTTAAGTGAACTTTTGCTTAAATTTAGACATTCAAAGGTTGTTAAGGTTGTTTTAAAGTTTAAACAAAAATGTTTAGAGATAATTACCCATTATTGTGTGTAAACAAAATGCATAATGTTTAAGCAGCGTTTTAAATATTTTTCCTTGATTTTTGTGTACTTTTAGGGATGAATTTATCGAAATCTCATAATTTTGAGCAAGAGTAATTAATGATATACTACTGAAATTATTTAAGTTATTATTCCTTAACACATCAAATGTAAATTCTTATATTCGGAAAGTAAACATAAATAAATATTTCAGTAACATTTAATTCAAAAATTCGTTTATAAAGTAAACCTGAATTTATTGTTTGATGGAATAAGTGCAAAATCAAGCGCAATAATGTGAAATAAAACAAATAAGTACCGTAGTAAATTTTAATTGATTTTTTCAACACATGTTTGAAAGTAAAACATTGAATGGCACTTTAATCGCATAAAGATCACTAAATCACCTAAATAGGAACTTGAATATTTTTTCAACCCTCATTATAGCATTCTAAACACACACCTTGATAAAGACTAGACAGGTGAAAACATGAATTGAGAGCAGAAGTTTAAAAACAAAAAACAAAAATTGAGTGTTATCATAGATGATTAAGTATAAACATTAGTTTTAAAAAGAGCGCTTCATATTAAGAGCCTTTCATACCCTAAAATGTAAAATATATTAGAAGAAAACTGAAATTGAGTTATTAACTTAATCAGTAGATGAGTTATAAGATAAAAATGTGTTCCAAAGTATCAAAACTGGCTTAAACACAGGCCGCGCATCTAACTTTGTTGCTTTTTTAACTACTTTTTTTTCAGCTATGGATTTATATAACCTTAGAAGATTGACTTCTTGTGCAGTTACTATTGCCGAGTTAAAACACCAACATTGAGTAAGATAAAGTTTTGAAAGTTTTATATTTAATTTTCTACGCTCATCACTTATCAAATGCATCACTGTTTATCGTGATTATTGACGCGTAATTGTACTCAGTACAAAGAAAACGACAAAAATATCATTACACATTTGTAGAGTTGCAAAAACTTTGTAGTTATCTTGTCAAAAACCACTAAGGAGTAGAACTCTGAATGCAATGCAGTAAAATATGATAAAAACTATGCAAAAGAAATAAAATTATAACAGCGCTCAAAACGAGAAGCATCATGCCATCAAAAATATATTTAATATGATCCTTTAATACACAATGTTAAAAACGCTTTCCATAGCAGAGTTATAATCCGATCATACCTCCCATGTTTCAAGTTATCTGCATAAAAGGTAAAATGCAAAAATTACTTTCACATTGTAAATCAAAAACCTTTCAGCTTGTTCAATATTCATGGACATTATATCTCCTTCAACATTACCATAAAAATGCAAAGAGGGCAGATTTTTTTTTTTTTATCTTTTCTTCTTACCGTCGGCAAACAAAGCTTACTATCGCAGTTACTGCATGAATTATCCTTCTCTTTGTCTCTCTAATGGATTTTCTTTGTCAATCGAAAAACTATTCCAGGCTTTTGTCCAGATTTTTTTTAAACATTAGTCATATTCTGAAAACGATGTAGAAATTTCGTTAGAAAAAACTGGGTTCTGTATACATTCTTTGTATTTACTTTTTATTCAAGCACTTATTTCCCCTTGTTCGGCGTACAGATGATTGAAAAGTTTTTTCAAGAAATGAGTCTCATCCATTAGTTGAACAATGCAGCCTATTCATTATACCGTTATTGCCTAGTTTTGCGTGCATCGTAGATGTTTTAGGTTACAAATAACATTTTAAGTATTATTCTACTGATTTTAAAATGTATTTTTTTCTCCTTTTTTAAAACAGATGAAATCAATAATAGTTTGATATTTAAGTTACCTTTTGTGGAGCGGCATTTGCGCCACGTGGGATAGGTTTTATTCCAACTCTTGCATTTTGGTCATTCTATATGAAATGAGCAAAAATTAGAAAAAAGTAATGGCAGCATGGTGATAGATTTTTATGAAATTTGGTATACAGGTTCATTTTATGCATATATAGAAATATCTAAAATAGTTTGGCTCAATATGTTTTATTTTAGTCGTTACATGAAACTAAAACTTAGCATGTTTAAACATCATTCGCACAAATGCTAAGTGTTGTATGTTAGAGGCCTTATATTTCATTACTTCCCAGGTAGCACAAATAACCTTTAAACGTTTTATTAACGTTTTTAAGCGGTTGTTACAACGTCAATAACTATTTTACAACCTTTAAAAAACGAAGTGTGCTACTTGGGTTATGTCATGTAAACAAAAAAGTTTTATGTTGCAGTAATCTATGGAACAAGGTTATTTATCAGACTCGCATTTACTAGTTTTATTCCAATGGTTAATTTTTTACTGTGTTGTAAAAACTGAAAATAACGCAGTTTTCTCAAAATTAAGCATTTTATTTTCTGTTTTCGAGCTTTAAAGAATGCATTAGCATTTGCTTACATTAATACCCAGTAAAGCTCCAAGTATCATAAAACAAATACCTTACTTTTGGAGTTATGTTTAAACTCCTTTGTCTACAAAATCAGCTTTAAACTTAGAGACATTTTTTAAAATGACGATTTTTCCCTTTGTTTAAGCTAAAAAATTTGTCAAATTTTTACAACTGTCAAATTTTGAAAAAAGGAAGGGCATTATGTCTACTATTAGCTTCGAGAGTCATAAAAGTGCCTTTTGATTCCCAAGTTTGAAAAAAAAAATCACAACAGCAGCATTCTATTTGGTTATTCCATGTAAAATGAGCAAAATGAGCAAAAAGTAGTGCCCGCTGTTAATAGATTTTTATAAAATTTGGTATACAGGTTCATTTTGTGCATATACAAAATATCTGAAAGGTTTCGGCTTAAAATTTTGTATTTTAATACTTATATGCAATTCAAAATTGGCCCCTTTGAACTCAATTCACATAAATGCTAAATGAACCCATGTACTTTTGAACCTTTGTATTTTTTAAGCTAGTTAATGAAAACATAAAAGTTCCATGTATTTGTAATTTTTGGAGTAGGGCAATTTATGGGTTTACAGTAACTTTTTAAAAGTCATAATTATTAACTGTTAACTGAACTATAAAAACCTAAAATATTTCATTTTCAACAAAATTGAAGGTTTCATTTTTTTTTCGCGCAAAAAGGAATTTAGTTGCATAATTTAAAATAATTCCCAACAATGTGTTAGCTTTCATAGAAATACTACCTTAATTTTTTAAGCTTTATTTTAATTCCTTTATTTTCAAAATATTTTTTGAACTTAAGTATATTTCGTAAAACTATAATTTTCGCCTTCAAGTAGGTAAAAGAAATTATATGAAGAACACTTTGGAAATTGCTCCAATTTTACAAGGATATAGGCCATTATGTCTACTATTTGCTTGAAGAAACTCGAGAGTGCCTTTTTGATTTCTTAGCTTTATTAAATGGACAGAAACAACGTTTTCTTCATATTTTATGTGAAGCTCCAGGAATTCAAAGGACCAGATAAGCAACTATGGTAAATCGGAAAGAAAGCAAGTGTATTTAACATTAATTTCAATTTCTAAAAAAATTGCAGGTATGATGTGGAACTTAGGGGGAAAAATCTTGCGGATAAAGTTATATCTCAAGAAATACAAAGAATAATATAATCAATAAATGGATGAAATAATAAATGTTTCTTTTTCTAATTTTCAATTTATCCAAAAAGTTTTTTTTTTTTAAATCTCAGTTAAGATTTGCTCAGATACTGAAATTATAGGTTTTATCGCAAGTATCGTGTTATTCTTTCTCTACATCACAGCTGGAGATTGTTGAAAAAAAAGCAGCTTTTATTTGCATAATTAAATATAATTATTCATACTGGAATACAATATACTTCGATATAATTATGGAAATGCTTTATCAAGTACTTTTTAAGCGCTCTTTTAAGAAAAGGAAACACGAAAGAAATGATTAAGGTCCCTGCTCTACATCAGCGGGGCCGTGGTGGCCCGATCGGTAAGGCATCGGACTCGTGTCCGGAGGGACCCGGGTTCGATCCCAGCCGATCAAAGATCCACCGCCATTGATTAATGGTGGCTGGGAGGCGTTAAAAATGTCGTGGTCACAAAGTCCTCCAAGTGAAACGATACCTCTGGGGGTGCTGGGCCCTAGGGTTTGCTCGACCCTAGGTTCTGGTTCAAAATTAGGAACAGAGCGCTCTTCAGGGCCCTATCCCGGTTAAACCACGAAGCTGTGGTAGGTACGGGGACCTTGGAGTGTGAAATGAAATGCTCTATATCAGCAGAAAACGCGACCGAAACCGAAGGCAGAAACCGAAAATCCGGGTACTTTCCATAGGAATACCATTTAACTCCTTTTACGTTTCTGCTTTACGTCATTGTGGAGCAGGGCCCTAAGTCTTTCTTAACTTACAACAAATGGTTTCATTGATGAAATTTTACCTGAATTCAAGTAATTCTAATGACAAAAATACGCACAAAGACACTGATTAAAATTTGATATTAAATAAAAGACACTTCAACATGCCCCGTAAAAAAATGGGCAATTAGGGGCATTCCCTTTGTTCAAACTAGCATATGAAAAAGTGGAAAAAATGAAAATCTCGATAAATTTCAATTTTTTAAAGTACGATTTAATAATTAAAACGTTTGACACTAAATATCAACTTAGCCCAAGTAATTAGTAATAGACAACTTTACTCTCTGTATTGCTTTTTTTCTCTTATTTTTTCATTAAAAGAGCTAGCAGAGTAGTCTGAAATCTGAAGTAAATTGAACAGATTTCAATCTTTGTTAATATCTCAGACTTAATGAAAGCTCCAAATAACTTTAACTTTCATCTTTCCTGATAGAGATTTTTCCAGAGAATGTTAAAATATTTATTTTTTAAATGTATGTTTATAACTTACGAAGTTATCGAGTCACATACTGGCTATCATGAACTCTGAAAATTTAGGCTTAGTATAAGCATTAATTTCTGATGTCAATAGCAAAGCAACAAACAGTTTTTAAACTTTCATACTTTGCATTTCCTCATAGATATGCCTGATTTACCCTAATAAAAACTTTCATTAAAATCTATGAAATGTGAGCAACAGCCGATTTGCTCATTTCACATGGAATGACCCATTTACCAAAAAAAAAAAATCGCCAAAAGTCTGTATGTACGTTTGGAAGAAAGCTATTTTACAGCTTTCTGCTAAAATATAGTAAACAAAACTGATTCTTTGTTTTATTTCAACTGACGAAAATAATATTTTATGAGCGGCATATTACCTACCGCGAGACATCAGAAGGGGAAAATAAAAAAATTTTTTACTAATGTATCATGTTTCTTAAGAGCAAAATTGTTAAAACTTAATTTGAGACCAAATTCTAACATTTCTTACAAGAAAAATCAATCAACCAAAATTATTTGTATTGCTACTACTTGAAATGTTTCTACAATTTCATACGTCATTAATAACAGCTATGTAATATGATTCTAAGAAATTAAAAATTAAATTTGGTGTATCTCTTATTCATGTTGCATTTGTAATTTTAAATTAGTATGCACATTTTATTTGTATTATTATTTTAACTGAATAAACATAACCCACAAGCAGTCCTACAACAGATACTGAAGCAATATAAGCCCTTTGAAGCAATCTAGCCCGGACAGAAATCCTCTACAACAGTATTTGTAGGATTAACGGCTTTGTCGCATATATTCTAGAGGTGACTTATAGCAATTGCGATGCTGCATAAATCTGCTAAAGATCAATGTCCCTTCAATGACCACACAGGAATATCTGACGGATGCACACACGAATAAAGCACACCAAGATCATGAAGGACGAGTTAAGGAAATATGGCTGAATCTTTACGTTATATAGAAAACTATTTGAACGTATCGTCAGTATGTGTATTTTTAGCAAATTTTGCTTTGGTGATAATTTTATTGTCGTTGAATTTCTTATTGCGTCCATTGTCCTATAAATATTTAGTGTTTTATTTGTTTTGATGATATTCAGTATTTTATAATAACTACAGAAAATCTACTGAAAACATAGTTTTATGAAGTTTTCATTGTTTTACATTTTAACATGCATCAATCGGTCATGATATTAATGTTATATTAATTTTAAGAATACATGCACTGATGATGCACGCCAAACGTAGATAAGAAGTAATGCATTTGCTGATTTAGGAAATGATCGGTTATTAATTTTCTCATATAAGCAATGCAAACATGTTAAAGCTACGCATATTTGAAATTATTATTTATCAGTTTATTTTACTGGTAAAGTAAGAAGTTACAGAATATAAATATTATGAGGTTTTCATGGTTTTAAGTATTAGCCCAGAACAATTGATAGCAATGATATAAAAAGTGCACAAGTATTTCATTAAATACAATTAAGTTTTCTTTTTTTGAAAAGTTCATAATTATTAAGTTAAAGATTGCTGCCTGGATAAGAGAGTAAATGTACATAAATAAATATTATTACTTTTTTTAATTATCTCATTACACTTACTTTGCCGTGATCGATGAGACAATCTTGTTAATAAATTCCTAATCAAAATATTCATCTTTTCCGACAAGTTAGACATTTTCGCTAGCAGTAATGGTGATGTTAACGCCATGTTTCTCTAAAAGTTATAATAATGTTACACAAATTTCAGTTTACCTTTTCATATATTTTCTTCGTTTTAAAAAGGAAAAATAACATTATTTTACATTTTATATTTCAGAGGTATTGTAGAAACTACCTTATATTTACCGTCTGCAGTATTGATTGTTGAAAATAAGTTTGTATTTTTATCTCAGCAGTAATTTTCTGAATGACAGCAAATCACAAAAAAATGTACGTCTTCTTATACCTAAAAGATGATAGTGCTTCAACTACTGTCAAATAAAATAAGTAGTTCGTAATTGCTTTAAAAATAAAAAATAAGCTTAATTTAGATATAATAATAAAATTGGAAGCTTAATTGTTACTAAAGTTCGCAAATAAATTTCAAGGTTAATTTGAAATCAGAGTAGAATTGCATACAATAGACTTTTGAAACTTTAAAATCCATCTAGAATTTCAGTGCTTTCCTCGAATTAAGTCCTCATAAAAATTCCCTTTAAAAATTTATTTTCCCCCGATACACTTGGTTATGAATGATTTTACTGTCTGAACAAAAAATGAAAAAATAATGTTTGCATTCCAGATATAAAGAAATAAATATTGTAAAAAATGCATCGCATAAATTAAAAAGCATTTTTACATGTAATTCAATTAATAAGTAACTTCTGATTTTAATAAGTAATATTGACAAATCGTAAATAGAGTATGCTTCAGTTTAACCTCATCAATATTGCACACAATTAATTAGAAGCTAAAAATTTGAACATAATCATTTTCACTGTAAAATCTTTGAGAAAATCAACAATCTTAACAAAATAATTATACGTTTATTTTGTTTCATATGTAAATAGTTAAAAACAAATTTAACCTATGAGTTTTTCTCCATGTTTCTTAAAATAAAAGTTAATTTAACTTACTTATTTCATTTAAAGCCGGGAAGATTTATTAAGTGTGGAAACAACTTCATTTAAAAATCGATTACAAATAATAAGGAAAAAGGGAGGATACGTTTTAATTTTCAGTAGAAAATTCATTCACACTATAAATCATGCAAATTGATGTTTAGTAAAATTATTTTTTTGCACTTAAGATTCAAACATTCTTTTGTGAGGACTTAAATATTCAATTTTATTAAAATACTGGACTTTCTCTTGATTATGCACATTTTTATTTTTGTGACAAAAAAATTTTAAACTAAGCTTTGAAGCATCTTTTCAATGCTGATAACATATAAAAGAAATGGGGAAGTTCAGCGTTTCAAACATTCTTTCAGGCGCTATTACTTTTCTAAGTATATTTAACGATAAAGAATTCCAACACTTTTTCTCGCTAGATATTTTTAATTAATAGTTCTAAAAAGAAGTTTTTTGCCTATTGTTTCTAGATTTTTTTTTCTCTTTAAAGCCGTTCAAAATAGTTTTGTTCACTTTGAAGCAATAGTGATAGAATTCTCGCCCCAATAATTAACTATAAAATAAAGAATCTTCTATGAATACTACGAATTTATAAAACTAGTTTCTGAACTTGCGATTTAAAACCAAATACATTAAAAGTAGGCTTCGGCACTCCTTCCCCATAATACATTTACATAACATATACAACCAACTCAAACTTTGTTAGTCACAAACTTACACATGACTATATGTTTGATTTCCAAAAATATTATTTTTCAGACATGCCACAAACAAATACTTAACCCTTTACCCCCCCCCCGATTAATTTAGCAAATTTTGAAAATCAGTAGGATCTAAGGCTCTTAGGCGACTTAGGGCCCCCAAGAAAACTGTTTCCGATTACAGATACCATCTGTCGGCCTCTCAGCAAAGTACAAGAGGTGGTACTTAAAAATCTTCAGCATGATTCCAGCCGTATGGGATTCATAATATTAAATTGATATAAGTGGGACTTCTGAGTCCAGTCGGGGCATAAAGGGCTAAAGTGTAACAGAAGAACAAGGATTGAAAATCTGTATTCATAACGGTAGTTACGTCATTATATAGTTGCACATTTTGTTATTGAGTAATGGCAAACTGCAAAATGTTTTCTTTTTGAACCTCAAACGTCGTGTAGTCCCTATTTCAGCTGGGCACTCTGCGAACGTCTCACGCCTCAATGCTCCACCAACTCGGAACTGAGCTCTGGTCCCTGCAGCAAATGATGCAATCTGCAACCGTCCCGCTGAAACACCATGCTGGTCAAACAGCACACACACCTAGCGCAATTCGCCATTGAGAAAAACCTAATTTGAATTCAATATGTCAAATTAAATGCATACTGAATCTCGCTTAAGGTATTTTTTCTCATAGCTTATGTCAAAAGAAATCTTTCACTTGTTTGTTTTCCATTTTATTTTAGGTTTTGCAAATGACCCGTTTTTACATAATTAAAAATTCCATCCCAAAAATAGAGCTAGGCTTAATGTGCTAGCATCAGACTCTCTTTGAGTAACTTGGATAAAGCAGAATTTGAGTTTTAATTTTTAGGAACCGGGCGGTACACATGTTGTACCGTAAGTCTTTTTTTTTAAAGGACGGAGTTGAGATTTTCACTCACACCCTTTGGAGCCGGGGATTTTTGCAAGGTTTCATACATCTCATACGACAATATATACTTCTCTTTTCAATGGAAAAGTAATCAGTGGTTCAACTGTCGTACTACCTGGGTCGAAAGAGAAATTTCTATATAAATAGCCCGGATCCAAAAGGTTAAGCTTTCTGGACACTTCATTATTATAATTCCTTGAAGTAGAGTTGCCAGGTAAACATATAACCGTTTAGTATATTATAGGACAGTTTTCCTTTTCATAAAATTATTAAGAAGTTCTAAATCTGTCAAAAGCTGCAATTCAAGAATGAGAGAAGGTCTTACTGTCCCAGTACTTAATTGCAACACTTGACTCCGAAAAACCTCGAGAATGCTAACTACACACTCGGCCTCTGTGATGATGACCCTAGCGAAATGACCAATAATTGGTTAAATGCATAATGTTTAATTATTAGCAATGACGCCTCGCTTTAAGCTAGTCAGTCGTTTTAAAACAAATAAAATAAAATAAGACATTAGACAAATGTCTTCCATTTTGCTCGATCTAGAGACTAGGTCTTTTGAGCATATTTGCCATTACAAGACGTAATATTTTTAGTTGCAAGTAAGTTTCTTATGTGGTCTCGAATATTTTGCTTCAGCTGACTGGCAGTATGGATGCTGTGGAATCTAATCTTGAAACAAAATATTAGCAATATTTTAAGTGTGTCACAACAATTAATCGTTGAAAATAATAGAAATATTCGATAATTTTAATGTGCTGCTGTTGATTTAATCTATCTTACTCCATATTTTTTTTCTTAAGAATTCAATTATAACCTGCAAGGAGAAAAAGTAATTGGAAAATTAAAAAAATATTATTGTTTAACATTGATAGGTTTTATTCGGCCCACCTTGTACTAGTTACCTATCAATTTCTAATATTTTCCTTTACACCCTTTTGCTTCTGGGTGCTCCATTTGTCGAGTGTGAGTTGTATTCAATATTGATGGCATCGTGTTTATTTAAATGTTTTGGATGATGTGTTAAACGTTTAAAATTTTAAAATATTCATCGTGTATGCAATGAATTAATTTTTTTTTCTTATTTTGGTACATGAAGATTTAATGTCCAGTCGTAAATACAACATAGTCGCTTTTATAATGAAAAAAAAATTTTTAAGTGTCAGTGCCATTTAAAAAGTTTTTCGAAGCACCGTTGCAAGTTCAAATTTAGAAAATCTGAGATATGTATTAGTGTATAAACAATGATGAAATAATATTAATCACTGAAACATAATGTATTGAATGCCCTCAAAAGGATCAAACGAAAATAAGTAGCTGGTAAGGCATAACTAAAATTTAAATCAAACCAGAAATTAAATTTTTCGGAACAGAGTTTTATTGTTCAGAAATAGTTTGCCATTCCAAGACACACTAAAAAGCCAGCCATAGAGTTTATTTATCGCAGTCGTCTTTGTCAGTCTGAATAGGCAATGAAAAGCTGCCCTAGCAATCTTTTATTTAAGAGAAAAAGTCGAGATTCAACATACGCTGTCTTCATTCTTAAAATGTAAGGCTTTTAACTTCCGGCCATTGAGATGCAAATTGCTGTTTCCCCTTCTTTTATCTGCTCTTATCTTTTTTAGAAGTGTTAATTTCTTTTGATGCTAGTCAGGAGTTTTGCATAAAAATGCACAGAAGTCTCAACCCTTGGTATAAAAAGTTCTGCTTTTCACGAAAGACGAAACATAAGAAGAAGCATTTTGATTTTTCTTTATTTTTAAAATAACTTTTCATAGCCCTTTTATTTAGTGGTGAAACAAACAAAAGAAACAAAGAAAATAATGTAATTTCTCTTTCGGATTTTTAAAACTTCTGAAGGAAAAAAAATGGTAATGTCATTTCCAATAGCAAGTGTTTTTTTTTTATGAGATAAGAATGTAAAATAGTATATGAAAATAAAATAGCAAAAGCATTTATAATGTCTAAATAGCTAATAAAAAAGGACACATTATTTTGCTCGTAACATTATTAAATAGGTTAAACGCTTTTAGTCGATTACTCTCCATTTATCTCACCTAATTTTGAAGTCTTTAACATAATTAAGAAAATCGTCTTCAATCCATCACTTCATGAATTTTTCATATCCTCATTTAAAATTTTCAAACAAATGCACAAAAACTATAAAACACAACAGCAAGTTCTGTATACATATAACACTACTTCACATTAGACATATTAGAAAGTAATACAGAAACGCTTTCCCTCTAAGGAGACCTATTTTTCACACAAACAAGGTATCCATTTTTTTACTATCTTTGGTAAACAAATTAGTGCAATATTTGCGTGTATGAGAGTATTATAATAGGTTCAGTGATTTTTTTTTCATAAAAAGGAACTTATTACAAAATATATTGCTTGAATGATTTAAACGTGTTCGAAAATGTTATAGAGAAAGCAAAATTTTTCAATTTATTATATTAATTTTAACTATGAATTTTAAACATTTTGTCAAGTATTTGAGTAAAATTTTTTAATATTTTAGCATAAAATGTATCTTTCACCATAACAAAATTGTCTAAAAGACAAACATTCTTGCAAAAAGAAAATACTTTGATTACTTTTAAGAGACAACGAAAAAGGTAAAGATATTTCATCATGAATAAGTTTTAAATTAGTTTTAATTTGTTTTCCGTTTTAGTTTATTTAGAAATAGGTAATTTTTAAAAATACTTTGCTTGTTTTTAATCACTCATTGACAAAGAAAACTTCGCTATGGACTATTGTCTTAATGTGTGCATACATCTTAAGCTTAAAATCTGGCAATATCATAAATGTCTGATAGAAAAAAGGAAAAATAACCTCGGATATCTTTCCGTCATTGGATAAAATTAAAAAAGAAATGAACTTATTAACCAATGAATTGTAAAGAAGAAAAATAGGTATAGCTTTTGTGGTTTAGAAGCTAACATAAGCACAAGAAACAGGATTTCATATAGTGCAGCAGATATATGACAAAAAAAAGTGGAATTGTGCCTTTAATGATAGAAGCATATAATTTGTTGTGCATATACTACGTATAATTACGAGTCATTTTAAATACGCAGCCATCTGAGATTTCGAATATTTCAGTAATAACGGACGTTCGAAATGGTGGCCTCTGAATATATTTTATATGTTTCTTTGTTCCTATATTCACAAGGTTAATAGCGTACGTTACGAAAAAAATCATAGAATTTAGTATACTTTTCTAATAAAGTTCTATTGCATTGTGTGTTTTAAGTGGATTTTAATTTTTACCGCTAGGGGGCACTCTATAGTTCTTTTTTAATCGTCCAAATGCGCAACAGATATGTGACCAAAATTGATGGACTTTTGTCTTCAATAGTAGACGCTTACTAATTTAGATAGAGATAATAAATATAAATTCATGTTTGTGAAAATTACAACACCATGAAGGAATCGTCATAATTGAATGAAATTTAACACACAGCTGAGTGATAGTGGTACAAAAAAATGAGTAAACTTAGAAAGCCAACAAATAATTAAAAAATATTGAAATTAGTATTTTGTGTAGCCAGCACGCGCTGCAATAAGTGCTGCTACGCGACGTGGCATGGAGTCAAACAAATTTTTAATGTCTGCCTGATAAATAGCATTCCATACTGTTTGTATGCGTACCCAAAGTTCGTCTGTAGAAGCAACAGGACGAGGATCACGAATGAACCACCGACCAACGAAATCCCACACATGTTCAATCGGCGATATATCTGGGGAATACGCTGGGTAGGAAAGAAGTTGTACTTGCTGCGATGCAAGGAAGGATTGAACTGTCCTAGCGACATAAGGGCGGGCATTATCCTGCTGAAATACAGCGCCAGGCAAGCCTTGAAGGAAGTTTGGGGCTGTAGAACTTCACTGATGTCCCGGTTGCTGTTCAGGCTACCCACAATTCGTAGCAACTGAGATCGTCCGTGATATGATATGCGGCGAACGCGAATGCGGCTATCATGGTGCCACAAATTAAAGCGGTTTCGCCAGAAAACACAACATACTGCCAATCAGCACGATAGTCCTTATGCTGATTAGCCCATTATAGCCACAGGTGGTGATAGTTTAGCGTGAGCGGGATCCTGTATTATAAAGGAGTCCTTGTGCGCAGTCCACGCTGCATCAGACGTCTACGAATTGATGAAGCACACGTTGAAACACTTGTAGCCTTGACCACTGTGCTGCCAGTTGTCTGGAAGAAGCTGTACGGTCCGTCAGTACCATGCGGATCAGGTGTCTATCCTCGCGCGCTGACGTCACTTTTCAGGGTCCACTCCCGGATTTCCGAGCTGTCCAACACTCGTCCGTCCACTGCTTCCAAACACGCATCACTGTGCTGCTGTTACGCTGCACACGAGCGGCTACTTCAAGATAAGACAATCCAGCTTCACGAAGGCCGATGATCCTTCCCCATTTAAACTCCGTAAGTTGTTGAAACCTCGCTCTTTTTCGTCGAAGAGGCATAAGCAACGTCTCATCTAACGTTTATCACAAGCAGATAACCACTTATAACCATACACACCTTGCTGCAGCCGTCTATTTATTCGGATAAATCTGGCGTTCAGAGGGCGCTGCTCAGCGTACGCATGCGCTACGTGTCTAAAATTCTAATCATTTGCATATCATACCCTACTTTGAATTGCTGAAAATTTCAGCCCATTCGCATAAGTCCTTCATGGTGTTGCAATTTTCACAAACATGAGTTTATATTATGCATGAAACAACAATAACTCTGTATAGTTTTAACAGTTGTCATTTAACATGATTTAAAAAGGTTTGAAGGAACTCTAAAGATATTCAGAGAAAGCTTTGGATTTCAATATCCTCTCTCTCTCTCTTTTGGATATCAGTTTTCTGGTTGTGAACCGGAGCCTCCCCCCTCACTCAAAACCTTTACCCTTTCTTCCACCCTCTTCAAAATATTAAATTCAATAAATGTTTACTTCATTGCTTATACAATGCAGGTTATTGAAAATATAAAGACATTTGCATATATGATAAAACAAGGAAATCAACTAAAAATGTTCAAATTTGGAGATTTTGTGAAACTTTGAGAAGCTGTATCTCAAAAACTATTACAGCTAACAAGTCCATTTTGGTATCAACTTGTAGCAAATTTAATGTAGTTTAAATATGTAATGTATGATGTTTGTCAAAAACGTGTTCTACCATGGTCAAAATGGGGAAATTTCGAAAAAGTACGAAAATTTTGCAGTTTGACGGCTGCCATTAGACGAAATCTCAGATGGCCGCGTATCCAGAATTAAATCATTTGACGTATAGTATACGTGTGCCAAGTTTCATGTTTCTATCATTAAAGGCACAATTCGGTCACATATCTGCTGTACTAATAGCAAATTGAAGAAAATATTTATTTTATCAGAAAGAAAAAAGAAGTTTTACATTATTTCGAAAAAACAAAGAAATAATGATGATGATGATGATGATGATGATGATGATGACGATGATGATGATGATAATGATGATAATGATAATAATAATAATGATAATAATAATGATAATAATAATAAACACTTAAAGTTTTTCTCGGATGTTAAATAAAAGAGCTAAAATAAAAATATATAACAATATAAATTAACTTGATGCATTAGTCACTAGTACCATCATTTTTGTCTTTATGCATTGGGGGGGGGGATTATGGGGCTTTTAAAAGATGTCACACACATGACGCTCTTGCATGGTTGTCTCTATATGTTCGATTTTGAGTAAAAGGGGCGGGGAGGGGAGACTGGTTTAAGAACAATATTTTTTTAAGCAAAATACAGAAATGGGGAACTAATAGGTATTAACAGAATGAACACATCTAATCATGAATCATTATGATTAAATTAAGAAGTTGTAGTAATATTACGCCTGACGTGGAAGAAACAGAGAAGCGTCGGTATTCTGAACTACTCCAACATTAAATAATAATCGATTTCTCTTTCCTTATGATTTTTATGTCAACACAATTAACATAGAAAAAAAATTATTCTAAAAAATTTAAAACAACAATGAACTAAATATTCTTTTTAGTGAAATTAAATGTATAAGTAGTTGCATAGCTACTTTTGTTCAAGATGAGCTATTTCTTTCCAAACTACACTAACATATATGTTTTTTTATTATTAATATTAATAGTACCTTGAATATAGGGCAAATATGTTCAACCAGTGTTGCATAACAATAAGCAGCAAGCATGCATCCATACTAAAAACCAGCTTAAAAATACAAGTCAAAAATAATCCTTATACTGTAAGCATAAAAAATAAATGCAGAGTACACGAGAAAATATTCTAACATAAGACATTTATAAATAAGTTGTTTTTAGCATACCCTTTTTAGTGGGTTTAAAACGAGAAAATATTGACAATAATATACGTACACAATTCTTTTAACTATACTACGTTGCAAGGTTTCTTGACACTGGCTTCGTGACGTCAGCGTGACGTCAGCCAATAAAAAACGAGCTAGATAAAACGACACAGCCTACTTGGCGAATTAGAGGAGATCCTTAACTGCTTCTGAGCTCTTATTGGCTCCGCGCGTGGTGACGTTTAGTGTCAAGTTAAGTTGCGTTCTGGTATAGAACCTAAGCTTTAAACTATTCAATCTCATTTATACAAAAAACTATTTATAGGTTAGTCTAGTTTGTTTAAATGAAGAAAAAATAGTAATATAACACAAATGTTTGTTTGGATTTGGCAGAAATGCTTGTTTTTGTGTTATTGCAACTGTTTAAGTTACACTCCTTTAAATTTAAAAAAAAAGGAATACTATAAAGAAACAAAGTATCATTATTTTCAAATCATTTCTAAAATGCAGACTGTTTCGAAAATCTTAAACAGAAAATTTAATGCATACATTTTTTTATATAATTGTTTTAAAAAATAAAAATATGGTTTCGCCAATTAAAGACATTTCGACAAACAAATACGGTTCTTTCAAAAAATAATAATAATAATAATAACTCGTGTAACTTAAGCTCACTTTAATCCAAACATTTAACTAGCATTTTGCGGAAAAATTATTTCCACCCATTCTTTTACACGTAATGTTTAGTTAGTTTTTTTTTTTTTTTTTTGTTATGTCTAGTCTCAAAAATATTTGTAATGTTATGTGCGCTATGGCTATTAGTGCGCTGTAGTGGATTTTGAAATATGAGTAATAAAATGAGAAATAAACAATTAATAATAATATTTTTCTAGTTCAAGTTTTTTTTTTCCAAATGTGATTAATAGAGTGGAGAGAAAAAATCCAAATCCGAAAAACGCTAATTAATAGTGCAAAAAAGCTGCTTTTTGTAGGGATGTTTTGTCGTATTAAAGGATTTTAATAGCAAAAAATATCTTGAGGGTTCACTTTTACCTTGAAGTTAAGCATTATTCTGTACAAACTGGAAAAGATAATAACGACTTCCTTAACAATTGAAATTTAAAAAATATGATGTAATAGAACGAAAGAGTAGTCTTTTTGCATAGGCTACACATTGCATACACTCATTTCTATTATAAACTACATTTTAAAAAGCCACTCAAGTCTTGAAATTGACTAAAATCGCGACAAAAGAAAAAAACATTGTAATATTCCGCACTTAGAGAAAAAGTATTGAAACTCATTGTCTGTAAAAAAAATACCTTTCATATTAATTAATAATCTCCTATTTTTTGGAAAATGCAGTAATAAAAGCATTTCTCACATTAAATATAGCTGGCAACAATTCACATAACTAACACCCTGATACAAAAGATGTTGCTGAATAAGTTCTCTTAATCTTATGGTTCGCAAACTGTCATCTCATTGGAAACCATAAAACATATTTTCACTTTATTTTATTCATAAAACATAGTTTAGTGTGTGAGTTTGACTATTTTCTTGATTACTGAAAATATTCGGCCTTAGTATTACATTGTGCAGCAAGAATTCTGGATTCTTATTTGGCTCTAATAAATCCATCTCTCTGTTTTTAACCACAAACCGTAGTTAACGCATCTTCGTGCATTGCTAAGAATCTTCTTACTGCTTTAGTATTACCCTGACAATTTGGAAACCTAACAACTCAGAATGGAGAATAGATACGCCATTAAGTGCCATACATTTTAAACCTTAATCTGAAATTTCCCTAGTAAGTTGAGGCTGCAAGTTTCTAGCTGCAGTTTCTAACAATAAACCACATTGATTTTAAATATACTACCACGAGCAAGGACGGATCCAGAAATATTCCAAGGGAGGGGTGATTGATATTTTTTTTTTACTTGCCCTTTTTCTTTCTTTTCTTTTTTTTTTTTTTTTTTTTTTTTTTTTTTTTTTTTTTTGCCATACATCTTTGTTAACACATGTTGATTACAAATGTTTTGGTCTTCCATTTCGAAAAATTTCCAGATCAAAGAGCCCCGTAACCCCACCCTTTCCCTTCATATCAACAAAAGTTGACTTTTTTGAACTTCAAAATCTAAAAACTGCTGGAGAAGAGTCCCTCAAGGGAGGGGCGATCGCTTCCATCGCCACTCCCTCGTATCCGCCCTTGACCATGAGGTATTTTTGCCAGTAGATAAGTATAGAACCTGAAACATTATCACCTTACTGGTGGCTTACAAAGGCAAATCGAATCTAGCGGCTGTACATGATAACTGACACTCTCTCATAGAATTTATATTTAAAAAAATCCATCGTAAAGGTATATTTTCACCAATGTGGTTTACCATTAAAATTAATCGTCCTCGTTAGGAAACTTCCGTACAGATCTTTAAAACAGTAACAATATCTTGTTATTTACTTGTTGTTGTTTCTGAAACCACTTAGGTACCCGAGCCCGAATAGACACATCTACCTGATTTAAGGCGGAATATGTACGGCTTTCGTTTTTACGAGCACCACTAAGGTCCGATTTAGCTCAACACACATGCCATAAGACCCGTTTAGAAGGCAGGAAGCCATTCACAACACAGTCATTCACACAGAGAAAGGACAAAAACAGGATAGAGTGAAAGTACATAAAAGGTCTAAATTGGGATTCGAACCCGGGCCACCGCCATCACGGTCAGAGGCCTCTGAAAACTAGACAAGGTGGCCGGTAGTTATTTATTTTCTGAATTGTGATCAATACTGTAATTTTGCACAATAGCTCATTAGGGAATCTCGAAAATATAACAGCGATAATTACAGATGAGAGAAACGTCATTAGCGAACTTTGTTTGGAACTGATTGTGATGGAAGGTTAAGAAACGTGATTGGACTATATGAAGTTACAATTCCAGATTTTAACTCCGAAGCTGAGAGGTCATTTATAGACAGATGTGGGGGAAATCGCACCTTTTACTTACAAAAGGGAACTTCAAATAAAACTTAGAAGAAATAGATCTTAATATTAAACCTGCTGAATTGTTTGACAACTGAAACTTCCCATGCCATACGTTCAAATAGTGAGACGATGTGTAAAACAAAGAACAGAGCCACCAACTACAATTTTAAATACCAACAATGAACTTTTATAGGGACCGTATGATCTCAAGATGTGTGAAAACATAAACACAAGAAAACTGTTAAAGTTAGATAAGATCTTTTTCTGTAAAAGATGAGAAAACTATAATAATTAATACAGACAATGAGTAAAAGAAGAATCTTATTTTTCTATTGCTTACCTCGTGGCGGTTTCTCTGAGATTTACGTAATAAGAATCATCAATTATCGGGCGAAAATGGTATAAATAGCATCAATTGTTTTGTTATTAGCAGAAAAAAAATTACGAAAAATAATGAAGTTTGTGCGACATTTTTCACTTTATCGCTAAAGGTATTACTTAATGAAAGGCTTTTTTATCATTGCAACGTGAAAATACTGAAAACAAGACACTGAATAGAGCTGATGTGAATAAGAAATCAATGGCGAAAGCAAACTTTCACAAATAAACAAAATAATTATAATGAATGGAAAAACTCAAGCAGTTGTTGGACAGACAAAGAAAACCCATTTTTGAGACAAAGACTAAAGTAATTCATGCAGTAAATTAGATAGTGCGTTTTGTGTAAACTTTATAAAAAAGAATGCAGTAAAAGAACTTGTAGCTTTGCTTTTGTGGCTACTGTGAAAAAAAAATACTGCTAAAAAAGGACTTGGATGTTTAGTACAAAACGAAAAGTGTAAAAAGAAGCTTTGTATTGATAGTTCTTTAACATATACACGATTGAACAAAAGACTGTCAAAGCTATTGTCGGATTATACTGAAAAATGTAAATATTTTCAACAATTTGAAATATTTTTCTAAAAGTTACAACTTCGTTTTTTCTCATTTTTGAATTTTCTTTTTAAACAAGAGTTAAAAGATAACGAAACTGAACGCAAAGGAGACCAATTCAGTCAACCTGCTGACGTAATTTAGTGCGTTTTAGTTTTAACCAGCAGGGTGATGACTGTAATATCTGAGAGGGAGACTTTTATTTTACCCCGGATTCTGTTGTGCTGGAAAATGAACCGTATGAACTAGCCTGCTCTTTTTTTCCCTTTAATGATTTGTAATTTAGTATTGCTCAAAGCTTTGCTGTTACACGAACCATATAGCTATCTATTTTTAGTAAAAAATCCCAAACTTATGTATGATTTCTTTACCATTATAGAATCTTACCCTTTAAGAAATCTATGGCGAAAGCCAACTTCATCTATCCCGTTTTTTATTTATTTTGTTTATTCACTTAATTTATAATTTATTTATTTATTATTATTAGAATTAGATAATTATTATCTATATTTTTTCTGATAATTTATACCAAATACTCCATGAAGATTTTAAAAAATTCATCGGAAGGCAATTTCCCCTTAAACCATTCTGCCCAGAAAAAGATAGACATGTAATTTCAAGCCGTTTTACTTTTTGATGTGAAAGAAATTTTTTCCATTCCTATCACTCTATGATCTTCAATGCTTCATTTGTTTCCAAAATATTTCAACTCTTGCTCTTTTAATCAAACACTATAATATGTCGTTGCATTCGTGAAAACAGTGCAGTAGCAATATAATGCTTTTTACGAAACAAGCCCGGCAATTCGGCTTTAAAAAGGTCCACTTTTGTGTTTAAGTTGTTAATACTTCTATATATAATATTCAAATGCGAATTTAAGAACTTATAAACACTTAAAATCACATTTTACAACTATTAAAAATATAAAATATGCCTGAACTACTTTCATAAATTATTAAAGACTCATTACAGACTAATAGTGGAGGAGCAACTGGTCAAATTTTAATTTCCGTGCGCTTTTTGTGATACAATTATGACAGTTGGTTTTTCTGAAAGTTATTGACACCAGGAATATGAATTCGGATGTTGCCACCCCCAAAAATACTGCAGGGGGGCGTAAGGCGGGGCCAAAGTTTCTTCACTAAAATAATTAAATCTTCATTATTTCATGACTTACAATCAGTTTTCAAAGTGTAAAATGCTTAAATCCACCCAAGAATAACATTATAAAGCATAAAAAGCTGATTCAAATTGCTGACACGTGTTTCGGAGCTATAAAGAGCTCCTTTTTCAGTGTATAAAATGAGAGTTTATGAATGAAAATTCATCCGGCTGAAGGTGTTTTTTTCATTGAATAGAGGTTATCAAGCCCATTATTTGGACAACCAAGGGGGGGGGGGGCGCCTCCCCCCCCTCCCCGCACTTTTTAGAACAAAATACAAATGCACATTTGTGGACGCCTTTATCCTTCAACACATAGTATTCATTTAATTTGCACTTTTGGCCGGGACTGTTGTCTTGGCCGAAAGTCCCGCCCCGGGGGTAAGGGGGTTGAAAAATTAATGTTTTTATTTATTTATTTATTTATTTCTTGATTAGGGTGAGGGCTTCAATTGCCCCCACTAATCTGATAACTTGTTCCTCTTTAAGAGCAATTTTTTTCGTCATTTTTCGCCCAATACAATTTTTTGTAGCTTAAAGCACTGCTAAAGGAAGTTTTTGCAGCCACAAATGTGCTTTAAACAATATAAGCCAGTGATACTCGTTGTGAGTGGTCTGAATCATACCTGAATTTTTAAGTTAAAAAAATGAAAGATTTTTAATTATTTATATTCACTCAAATAATAATATAATCACATCAATGAACCCAAATTCCCATGGACTGCTTAAAATTGTGTTTGTTTTGTTGCTGAGTGTAAAAAGTAATTTTAAACAAACTAAACATTTATTGAAACTAAAATGTTTTATTTCATTATACATCACTATACATTTTCAGCTGCATTTATGTGCAAACAAAACAGCTAAATAAAAACATGAAAGTAGAACTATAATTACAAATAACAACACACACGCTACTCAATTTACAGAAGCATTTGAAAGAAAATGTAATAGATGGAATCCATAGATGGTAAAAGAAGATGACAGATTGCTCTCAAACCAATATATAAATGCTTTA